>OY821521.1:59247382-59457382 GCA_963682025.1 Cordilura impudica
ATTAATAATTAATAATTAATAATTAATAATTAATAATTAATAATTAATAATTAATTATATTAATATAATTAACATAATTATATAAGTACTATGAGTATGAGTGATAATTATGATAATTATCCTGAGAACGTCAAACCCTTTAGAAGTTTTACTACAATGGCCTAGTAATTTCAATCTTAGTTGGAATTACTCACCCCCAGACAACTACCCCGAAAATGTTCCACAGTGTTTTACTTTATGGATACTTTATAAATATTTTTCCCTTAATTTACATCACATTGTGAAAATTTTGAAATTTTGCGAAAACCCCGAATTTTGTCTTCATGATGGCCAGCTTCAAACACGTGGTTGTAAAATTTCGCATTATCAGCATATAAATAACAACACACGAAAAATTTGGGATAAATTTATTTGTTTCTTAGCTTGGTCTCCAGTATGCTCGATATACTTTGTAATCATCAGATTCCATCTCTTCTTTCTTAGCAAAACTTTGTCAGCGAGCTAATTTTTATTTTTTTTTTTTTTTTTTAATTTGGAAAGACAGATTATTTTGAGTTGGCTAAATCTAATTAAATAATTTGAACTTTTAATCATTGCGATAATCAATTTTTTAATATTTGATTTTAATTTTTCTTTCTTAAAAACACCACATATTTAAAACTGTTTTTGTTCAGTGCAAACGGCCACATAAAACTCTCTTATATTAAGTTATACACTAAAAGAAAAATGTCGTAAAAAATAAATTAATTCTAAAATTATTATAATACATAATCTAGCATACCATATAACGATTTAATAAAAACAAACTTAAACTAAAAAAAATTAAATATATAAATAATTTTACAAACCCTTTGCTTAAAATAAAATAATAATTTACTAATTTCTTTTAACTAGAAATAAAATTTGCTGAGTTTTTTACAAAAAAAATAGCCAAAAATTGTAAAAAAAAAAAATTAATAAATTTTTTGGTTAACTCTGGTCGGTTTCACTAACTTGAATTGGATAAATTATTACAAAATATATATACATAAATTATTTATGTAACTAACTTCAAAAAAAAAAAAAAAATAAACTTACTAAAAAAAATTAAAACAAAATTTACCAATTTACTAACAATTTCCCTGGTAGTTAATTGTATATAATAAGAAATAATCACTACAAATATATTTAGCACTTTATTAGTTTTAGAAATTATTTTCAAAATGTATTATCTCAATAACGATTTTCTTTCGTATCACCTTATTTATCCTTATAGTTTTGTCATATCAAATTTATTTATTAGTTTTTACACTTCCTTCCTTTATTTTTAATTCTTTATGTATTTTCCCCAGCTCTTTATTTAGTTTATCTTAATATTTTTTTTTCACTAAACCTGAACGTAGTTGTTTGTTGTTCCTTTCAATATATTTTATAAATAATTGTTTGTATTTTTTTTTGTTTGTTTTATTCTTGGCTGTAGTTACTTGTTTTTTTTTTTTTAATGTTTAATGTTGCGTTTTTTCACTATGTTACACAAAAATTTTACAAAACACTTGTTATACACCACAATATTTTTCCTGGCTTAAAACAACTGAAAAATTCTTGATATAAAAATTGTAAAATATGTATGCATGTTCTAAATTTTTAAAAACATTTTAAAAAAAATTATAAATTTACAAAATCATTCAAAATTTTCTTGGTTCTACTTAAATTTGGTTGTGCACGTCTTCCCTATATATATTTTTATTTGATATTCAAAGGAAAAGTTCATATAAGTGTATTTAAAAATATGTAAAATTTTGTTACTAACCTCTAAAATATATTTGTTTTACTACCAATAATTTCGTAAAAAAAATTTTATTTTCAAATTTTTTGCTGTTGGAAATATTAAATATGTTTGTGATGAATTAACATTTTTAATAACAAAACAGAGTGAAAAAAAATTATAAACTTCAAATTTAAAAAAAATATTTGTGATAAATTTAAAAAATTTTTTACATTTCGTTAGGTTTTGTTTCATAAAATAAAAAATAATCTAACCCATAAAAAAAATGTTTTTATTAAAACTCATTTTTTCCTTATGCATATGAGTCCTGAATCTCTCCGTGACTGCGTGACTTTGCGTGACTATTTTAAAATTAAGTTGTGGTCACAGCAAGTCTATGGACCATGTTTCAGATTGATTGGATGAGGGGAAATGAGGTTCAAATCACTCCGTGACTGTGCGTGACTAAGCGTGACTATGCGTGACTGTGCGTGACTATGTCAAACTTAATATTTTTTCACAGCAAGTCTATCGACCAAGTTTCAGATCGATCGGATAAGAGGAAATGGGTTTTACATCACTACGTGACTGCACGTGACCATGCGTGACTGTGCGTGACTAAGTCAAAGTTAATCTTTTTTTCACAGCAAGTGTATGGACTAAATCTCCGATCGATCAGATGAGGGGGAATGGGGTCCACCCGCGACAGACAGACAGAGAGTATGAGTTGAAAGAAAGAGTTTAAAAACTAAATCGTTCAACGTCACCAGAGGTTGTTAAATTTTTTATGAGTAGCTTAAACATTTAATTCAATTTAAATTATATTTTAGATCTCATACAATGATAGCAAGTAAAAAAATTATAGTCGGTCTAGACCAACTATACGGTACCCTTTACCATGGTTTAGAGACCATGGTCTCTACGGTCCAACTAATTGGATATAGAAAATAAGCATAAATCAAATTTGAGTGGCATTGTTATTAATTTTTTTGGCTGCATATATGAAAAAGTTCATATCGGGTGCTATATTTATATGGGGACTAAGTAGAAAATGGACTGATACTGACCATATTTGGTAAAGACACTTTTATTTTGAAAAATTATATACAAACAAAATTTGAAAAAACATCTGTGCAATATTTTTGTTTTTTGGGGCCTATGACTAAGAATTGTCCCATACGGATTATTTTTGGGCTACTGATTAATGGATATAATAAACACATAAAACCCAATTTCACTGAGATCTATATGATAATTTGGATCTTATGGCAATTTATGTCAATTTCATAGGCGTCATTTTTATGGGGACTAGGTCTGAACATAGACCAAATTTTACCAGTTTAAATAGCATTCATCCTATGGCCGATAAAGGCTTATATACCAAATTTCATCGAAATATATTCGTATTTGCGACCTGCAGATTGATTACAAGGTTGAACACACAGACGGACGGATGGACATCGCTAAATCGACTCAGGAAGTGATTCTGGGTCAATCACTATAATAAAAGATGGGTCTAGGTGAAATATTTTTGGAGTTACAAACAGCAGCACAAAGTCATTATACCCAAACCACATACCTGTACTCGTTATGAAGAAAAGACTTACTATTTCTTTAAGCCTCAAAATTAATAAACTAAAGTGTCTTTGGCCGTATTTTAAAGCCTACACTTAGTTATTAAATATTATTATTTGCCATAAGATCCAAATTATTATATAGATATCGGTCAAATTGGGTTACTGTGTGTTTATTACATCCATTAATCACTAGTCCAAAAATAATCCCTACAGGACAATTCTTAGTCATAGGCCCCATATAGAACAAAAATATTGCAAAGATTTTTTTCAAATTTGGTTCGTATATAATTTTTCAAAATATAAGTGACTTTCCCAAATATGGTCAGGATCGGTCCATTTTTCGACTTAGTCCCCATATAAATATAGCACTCGATATGAACTTTTTCATATCTGCACCCAAAAAAATTAATAACAATCCCACTCAAATTTAGTTTATGCTTATTTTCTATATCCAATTAGTTGGGTCTAAGAGATAGGCTCTCTAAACGCATGGTATAGGGTATCGTATAGTCGGTGTAGACCCACTATAACTTCTTGTTTTTTTATTTTCTATTTTCTTCCCCATTTTTAACAACGAATTCACTGATATTATATACCAAAAATCGTGTTTTTCACTTCAAAATGCTGAGTTAATTTTCTTTTTGACTTAAAATAAATAATTTTTGTGTATTGTACTTTAATTAAAAAAAAAAAAATATGTATAAAAAATTTTTATTTAAATCTTAAATTTCATTTATTCTGTTTATCAAATATTCTCAAAATATTTTATATAATGGGCAAAACAGAATTAATTGTTCTCGAAATGTTGACCGGTTTCTTTTATTGGTTTTAATCAGATTTATCTACTCTGTATTCGTTCAAGAAAAGATTTCTGAAAATTTTCTGTTTCCTTCAACGAGTCTGTATGTATTTTCCCCGTCCCAAATAGATTATCGCTGTTCGCTCATTTTGTGAATTGGTCATTTATTTTCTTAATTTCGTTTTTTTTTTCATATATAATATTAAAATGTTTTGAAATGTGTTGAGCAGAGTAATTCAAAAATTAATAAAAAAAAAGATAAATATTTTAGCTGAACAAAATTCCTTTCAATTTAACTGAAATTTTCAACACTTCGAGTAAAATTTTAAATTCATGGCCGGCCTATATTTTCTTCCTCTAAACTTTTCCTTTTAAGAAAGTTAATAAATAGTTATTTTGAAAAAAACTTTATTGACAAGAATTTGTTTATTTCTAAATCCTTCAATAATTTCGAAAGAACCCCAAAAGAAAATCCTAAATGCAGAATGAATTTTTTTTGGCGCTAAAGGAATTCAAAAAGAGGTAAATTGGCAACAGCGCCAGTAAGACTCCAAATTTATATTATGTTCCTAACAAGAAATGACATTTATCGTAAGACATTAAATTCCTAAAAGCCATTTAACCATTATTTATAAAAAAAATTTAATTGAACCGCTAAAGATTTAATTTAGTGCCTTAAAAGCCTTATTCTATTTAATTCCCAAAAAGTCTTAATTCTGTGAGATACACAGATATCGGTGTCTACTTTATTTCATTATTTTGGCCCAAAATAACTTGAAATTTTTTTTAGATTTTTTAAAGATGGATACGGGGTGGCTGGAATCGATGTTATCCGAAAATTGAGCTAATTAAACGTGAATTTTTTAAAATTTTTTTCTTATTTTCTTATTATTATTATTATTTTCACTTCTTCTGAGGAGTTCCAGCCGACTAATGAAAACTATTCGCGAATAAAATTGGTATTTTGATTATCTTAAATTTAAGATCATCAAATCAGATCGAGAATTTGTCAATATTTATAAGTAAAATTAAATCCGTTAGATAGATCTTCAAAATACCATAAGAATTCATATTTCGCTTTGAGAGTGCAAAAATAAAAAATTAAATTTTTTGGTGAATCGCCCTAAGCTACAGTAAACTTAGGCATTTTGTCATAACTTCTAATTACAGTGAGATCTCTCTCTAAAAATTATGAAACAACAAGATTATGAGCATTACAAACAATATAGAAATGCATATCTTATTATAAAACAAATTAAAAATAAAAACTGTGAAATTTAAAAAATACATTGTATATTTTGCCATAACTCCTAATTTATTTTGCCATAACTCCTAATTCTATGGAGATCCCAATTCAAAATATTTATAAATTTAATTTACGAAATTTCAGCCTATAACGCATTTGGTAATGCAAACGTTATATATAATTTTTTTTTTAATTGTTAAAAAATTGCTATACCAAGAAATTCTATAAGTTTATATATGTATATATTTTTTTTAATAATTAGTTCTCTATTGTTCGGTTCGAGATAATGTATACATATTCTAATAATAGAAAATATAATACTTTATGCAGTGTAAGAGAAATATGGGAAAAAAATTGAAGACAGCGCTAGACGGAGTAGCTACTTTCGAACAAAGTGACTTGTTCATCTTCAGCATCGTTCTGCCTATTACTTCAACTCATACTTAATCAATTATTGAACTCAACATTTTAAAGAAAAGAACATGAGGAATGTTTTTTTTTTTCTTTTTCTACAAGAGTTAGTACGAACAAGCTGAATCGCTTTGTTCGAAAGTAGCTAATCCATCTAGCGCTGTCTTCAATTTTTTCCATATTTCTCTCACATTGCATAAAGTGTTATTTTTCTATTATTAGAAAATATATACATGATCTCGAACCGAACAATATAGAACTAATTATTGCAACACAAGATCCACAATACATAGAAAACTATATTTTTTTATTAAAAAATCATATTGCATATCACCTTAAAAGTGAAACATTTATGATTTTTCAAAATTTTAAAAATTTTTTAAATAAATATCCACGAAGTTCAAAAGCTTTAAAAATATATTCTTATTTTTACACCATGAAGTATTAATCCTAAATGGTTGATTGAATTAATTTAATATATTATAAAAATTATATACAGCACAAACATATTTTAGCTAAATTTGTTACTAACTCCAAACAAAATATATAACTTCTACAAACAAAATATATAACTTCTACAAATTGATTTTAAAACTTTTTAGATGAACCTTTCCTTTTTATATTATTTCTTCAGTAGATAATCAATGCATGTTTATGTTTAAATGTTAACATACGAGTACGAGTAATAAAAACAAAGCTAAACTTTTTTATTTTTTTTGTTTTTATAAAAACTGCATATTTACAGGCGTACGAAAACGTGGATAAATTATCTTCACACAAATACACACATAAATAAATAATATAAAACACACATAAACACAATTATCACAAGCAATACTTGCTTAAACATGAAACATGTAAAACGCTTCGAACACAAAATTTCTACGTTAGAAACAAAGAAATACTTCAACAACGAACACTATTAATTATTGGAGTTCGTAATATTGTAGTTGTAGTTGTTAGTAATATAAATTTAAATACCAACTGCTCCGTTGCCCTCTTTCGCTCTCTCTCTCTCACTCTCTCTTTAATACTTTCTTAGTACTGTAATACTCTGATAATAGTAAATTTGTTTAGATGTATTTTCAAAAATTTCCTTTCAATTTACTGATAAATTTTTATTTCATGTCATTGGATTTTATTTCAAGCAGATTTTTGTTGTAACTGGTTTGTTATAAAAGTTATTCAATGACAATAAAAATTTTACTTTTATCAGTGAATCTTGTTACTGAGTGTGTAATTATTTGATTTGTTATTCCTTGGCACGCTTATTTGAATGTTAGTTTTGTAAATTTGAAAATTTTCCCAAAACATTTTGTTTTTTTTCTTAAATCTTAAATTATTTCATTATTTTTTTTTTAATAAAATTTAATTTTCTTTTTTATTTAAAAATTATGACTACATACAAACATATAAAACGAAAAATCGACTTTCTATACTCAAAATAAAAAAAAATTATAAAAATTATAAACAGATGTTAAAAATGATGTAAATAATCAACGAAGACTTTTTCCCGGCTGGATGTGGAATGTAGCACGTTCATGGTTTTAAATACTAAATGCCTCGAAATCGTATTATATAAAAAAAAGCAAACAAACGTGATATATAAATATATTTTTTTCGGTTTAATTTAAACTATATAACTATTATAAAGTATTTTAACATTTTCAAAACACGAAAAAAAAACTAAATCCATCCATACATCCATCAAATTCAACTCAAACTTTTTAGTGTTCATTGTTTTGTGTCCCGTGTAAAATTGTGTCCCATCATTAATCAAAAGCTGCCTGAGCTAATAAAACTTTTCAGTTGCCCTAAACAAATACAAAGCTGCTGCCAACAAGTTTGCCATATTTTTGCCACATACAAAAAAAGAACAACAACAACAACGCTTTAAAAAACATAAAAAGTACGTTATAATTTTATTATAATTTTTAAACAAACATTTCTCTAATTTCTAGCAAAAAAAAAAAACAAGTTCGGTTTAGTGTAAAAAGTTTTCTAATTTTATTTTATTTTTAAATAATTTTTTTTTTTCCTTATATATATACATATTATTTTTTTTAATATCTTTATTTGGATTGTTTATCATGATGTCTTGTAAATTTGTTTTATTGATGAAATTGGGTTTTTATTCATATATTGTATTGACTAATTCTTGGGGTTTTGCATGATTTTGTATAAAAAAAAATCATTATTCATTGTACAAAATAAAATTGTTCATACATTTTTTTATTAGGATTTTGGTTTACTAAAAATATAATGAATATATACATTTTTTTTTTAATATTAAACCGTATTTGGTATTCATGCGTATGAATAATATTAAATATCTTTAATATCTATAATAGAAATTGGCTAGGCGATTTCTTGTGACTGATGTTTTGCTCTATCGTTTTATCCCGATTTTGCCCAAACGTATATTATTTGAAAGATATTTCTTTTTAGCCGTTTTGCAGATTTACGGATTTTTAAATTCTTTCCTTTATTTTGAGTAAATTGCATTTAAAGGTGCTACTAACACATACATAATATAATACAATGCTATGTATGTGTTTATTAAATTTGTTAATGTGTTTGTAAAAAAATGAGTTTGTTTTATGTGTTGATTTGTAAATTGGCTATAATTGATTAGCATAAAATTTCCTAGAATTTGCGCTCGAATTTCGAGGGCTGGAATCTGGTAGTGAAACAGAAATGCGTTCTGAAAAATATATTTTTATCATATTTTGAACTATAAATTAATATCTTGTGAAATATATATCATTTTTTGTTTCCCTCATTCTGCAAAAAAGTTCTAATATTGTGAAAAAAAAATTTATAGAAGAAAAATTTTCAATATTTATTATTTTTTTTTTTTTTTTCAAATAAAATCTATTTAATTGAAATCTAAAATCTATTTAATTGAAAAATTCTCGGATTCTGAAATTATTATACATAATTGGGAAATTAAATAAATATCTTAAAATAAATATCTTAAAATTTAAGAAAATTTTCAAATTTTCTCTTTTTTTTTTTAATATAAATATTTTTTTTTTCTTTAATATTTAATATTTTTTTTTACTTAATATTTTTCCAAAAAAAATATTTCTTATTTTTTAAAATTTTTTTAATATGTAATTTTTAATATTTAATTTGTAATATTTAATATTTAATTTTTGCAAAAAATATATATTTTTTTTAATAAAGAGAAAATTGGAAAATTATCTTGTGAAATATATATCTTTTTTTGTTTCCCTCATTCTGAAAAAAGTTAGAATATTGTGAAAAAAAATTATAGAAGAAAAATTTTCAATACTTATTTATTTTTTTTTTTTTTTTCAAATAAAATCTATTTAATTGAAACCTAAAATCTATTTAATTGAAAAATTCTTAGATTCTGAAATTATTGCGAAAAAAAAATTATAGAAGAAAAATTTTCAATACTTATTTATTTATTTTTTTTTTTTTTTAAATAAATCTATTTAATTGAAATCTAAAATCTATTTAGGTAATTGAAAAATTCTCCGATTCTGAAATAATTATACATAATTGGGAAATTAAAAAAATATCTTATAATAAATATCTTAAAATTTAAGAAAATTTTCAAATTTTCTCTAAAAAAATTATTTTTTAATATTTAATATTTAATTTTTGCAAAAAAAATATTTTTTTTAATAAAGAGAAAATTGGAAAATTATCTTGTGAAATAAATATCTTTTTTTGTTTCCCTCATTCTGAAAAAATTTAGAAAATTGTAAAAAAATTTTATAGAAGAAAAATTTTCAATACTTATTTACTTATTTTTTTTTTCAAATAAAATCTATTTAATTGAAATCTAAAATATATTTAATTGAAAAATTCTTAGATTCTGAAATTATTATATATAATTGGGAAATTAAAAAAATATATTAAAATTTAAGAAAATTTTCAAATTTTCTCTTAAAAAAAATATTTTTTTTAAATATTAAATATATTAAAAATATTTTAAATATTAAAAATTTTTTTTAAATATATATATATATATATATATATATTTTTTTTTAATATTTAATATTTTTAATTTAATATTTTTTTTTTTTTAAATATTTTTTTTTTTTTTTGGATATAGACAAAATTTTAAAAATTTTTCTTTAATATTGAATTTTTAATATATAATTTTTAATATTTAATATTTAATTTTTGCAAAAAAAAATTTTTTTAATAAAGAGAAAATTGGAAAATTTTCTTCAATTTTAAGCTACATTTCGCGTAATATATTCTTACATTTTTCTCAAGTGAAAAAAAAATTTTGAATGTAAAATATGAAGGTGCTACCAGAGGTACCCAACCTAACAGAGAAAATGCACGATATCCTTTAAGAACTTAAAACACTAATGCTAGCGTTATCATAGTGCAACAGACGTTCTGGCGCGACTGAGGAACTCCAAGTCATGGGGTAAAAGCAAGGTTCAGAAAATACACACATGAAACACACAATGTTCTGTTCTAAAGCAGCCAACACATATCTTTATTTTCATATCAATTATGTGCGTTTCTAAATTTTCTACGGTGCCCAACACCATCATGACTGTGTTCGTTTTAATATTTCGTTATTTTCACAAACATTTTTCTATCACGTTCTTTTTGTTTCGATCACACATAAACCACACAGATTCGAGTGTTGCTTTATTTGAAGTTCGTGTTCTGGTACGTGTACTGAAAAAAAAACAGAACATGTACAATAAACAGGTTCGAGTTCAGTTATATTTTAAGTCGTGTTCTGCCTCGTGTACTAAGAAAAAATAGAACATGTACAATAAACAGTTTCGAGTTCAGTTATATTTTAAGTCATGTTCTGGCTCGTGTACTAAGAAAAAATAGAACATGTACAATAAACAGGTTCGAGTTCAGTTATATTTTAAATTCGTGTTCTGGCTCGTGTACTGCGAAAAATTGAAACATCAATTCGCGATCTGATACACCCCGATAAAAACGACGACAATTGTGTCAACCAAATTTATTAAAATTTTATTGACCCTTTTTTATGACTTACGTTGCAATTGTTTACAATTGTCAAATATTTTAAAATTTTATTGGCCATTTTTTTGTGATTTACGTTGAAATTATTTATTGTTTTTATTGACTGGTTTTTATTTTAATAAAATATGGTAATAAAATACTTAAGACACAAAAACTGCACACTGCACTTAAATCTTTCTTGCAGGTTTCAATCAGACATGTACATTTTTTCGTTTCGCTATTAAAAGTTGCGTATTTTTTATAGCAAAACTTATTTCTGTCATTGCTTTCCAATTTTTTTAATTTTCACAAAATATTTGCAATTTACACAATAACACAGTACACTTATAGATCACGATCTAATGAAAATTGAACCACTTTTAATGAATAAATGACGCACGCACTCGCTATTTATTGCAAAATCAATTGCGTGAAATTGTAACACTTGCAAGCAATTGTACAATAAAATATGAAAATATTTTTTTGGGTTTTTCTTGTTGACACACATTGTGTTTTTACGCAAAAAATCCCAAAAAAAATCATTGAGAAAAGGATTGTGCATTGACACTAATTGGTTCGCAAATTAAGGGTGAGTGATTGTGTTTTATATGATGCAAAATTTGTTTGTGTCTAAAGTTATTTGTTACCAAAAAAAAAAAAAAAATGTTTGCAAAAGATCCTAACAACCAACAAGTGTGTCTTTTATGCCGCAAAATTGGGTTTTTCGTCTATGACACTAATTGGTTGCGAAAATAGGGGTGGGTAATGCAAAAAACATAACAACCAACAAGTGTAACTTTTATGATGCTAAATAGTTTTTGTGTCTTAAGTATTTTATTACCATATTTTATTAAAATAAAAACCAGTCAATAAAAACAATTGTAAATAATTTCAACGTAAATCACAAAAAAAAAATGGCCAATAAAATTTTAAAATATTTGACAATTGTAAACAATTTGCAACGTAAGTCATAAAAAAGGGACAATAAAATTTTAATAAATTTCGTTGAAATAATTGTCGTCGTTTTTATCGGGGTGTATCAGATCGCGAATTGATGTTTCAATTTTTCGCAGTACACGAGCCAGAACACGAATTTAAAATATAACTGAACTCGAACCTGTTTATTGTACATGTTCTATTTTTTCTTAGTACACGAGCCAGAACATGACTTAAAATATAACTGAACTCGAACCTGTTTATTGTACATGTTCTATTTTTTCTTAGTACACGAGCCCGAACATGACTTAAAATATAACTGAACTCGAACCTGTTTATTTTACATGTTCTATTTTTTCTTAGTACACGAGCCAGAAACCGACTTAAAATATAACTCAACTCGAACCTGTTTATTGTACATGTTTTGTTTTTTCTTAGTACACGAGCCAGAACATGACTTAAAATATAACTGAACTCGAACCTGTTTATTGTACATGTTCTGCTTTTTTTTTTCAGTACACGTACCAGAACACGAACTTCAAATGAAGCAACACTCGAATCTGTGTGGTTTATGTGTAATCGAAACAAAAAGTACGTGATAGAAAAATGTTCGTGTAAATAACGAAATATTAAAACTAACACAAGTCATGATTGTGTTTAGCACCGAAGCAAATTTAAAAACAAACATAATTGATATGAAAATAAAAATATGTGCGTGTTGGTCTAAGTTATGTTTGTTTACATATATGTATGTACGAGTTTTTAATTCAGTGTGTGTTTTTTCTGAACTCTGGGTAAAAGTAGATCAGAACAACTATGGAGCGTATGATGAATATGATTTTTTTTCTTTTTTGGCCTGAGAACGCCAAACCTTTTAGATGTTTTACTATACTGACCAAGTAGATTCACACTGGCTTGATATTTCTCACCCCCAGGCAATAACCCTGATAATGTTCCACAGTATTTTCAATAGCTTCGATACATTGAATGAGAACCGAAAATATCACTTTTCAAATTTGAAAAGAGAAAATAATCCGAGGGGGCTAAATTTGGGTGTTATGCAGTGCGACCTCATTGATACTAGGCATTAGGATGTATGACGTAGTGCATTGTCTTTGATTTTATCAACCAAATGCTGCAATAAGTTCACCTAGTAGTCGCAGTTGATTGTATTTTCTTCTTAAAGATTGTCAATGAAAATTATCCCAATTAGCTCACGCCATGACATTGCCTGAAGAAGGAATTGTCTTCACCTTCTTCGGACCCGATCCCTCCATTTCAGTTCACTCGCTTGACTGTTCCATTATTCAATGATTAAGGATCGATGAAAAAACTGATGCAGTTCTAAATGTAACTCATCAATTTTGGACATCGCAATAGCGGAAGTATTACATGGCTCTTTGAGAAACAAAACTTTGTTTTTCGCTTAATACGGCCTTTTCTAATTTTATCCAAAATTCTGCAATATGTTCGCATAACAATCACAAAACATTTATCCTAAAAATTCTCACGCCATGATATTGCCTACAGATGAAATTGTCTTCACCGTCTATGGACCCGATTCTTTCCTTTCAGTTTACTTATTTGACTGTTCCGTTCTCCAAGGCTGTGAAATATTATGAGAAAACGTAGCTTAGCTTTCTTACATGCAAAATTTCAGTTAATAAATAATTTTATCTCTTTTTTGGATTTTCTTCACCATTTATGTCAATTAATTAACAATAGAAATGTTCGTCTTAGCCGTTCATTTGGCCGCGTTTAAAATATGCCACACAATATCTTAATGCTGTAAACGAAGGGGCAGTTTTCCCCAGAGAAAATATAGCCCGGCTTCGATGTTTATTACTGCTGAAATTCTAAGTCAGTGTTCGCCACTTTAACTGGGCTTACACCATCGAAAAATCATCTTCAGTGATGAAGCTCATTTTTGGTTTAATGGCTTATTCAACACACACTTCAAGAAACTCCATTACATTCACGAAAAGAAACCAAGTGGAGTGGATTTCATGATCACCTTATTACGGGCAATGGAGTTTGCTATCGTGGAAAACTATATTTGGCAAAAATAAAGACGGACTTAGCATCAGTGATATGTGTTTCCAACAAGATGGTGCCACATGTCAATTAGCTGGTCAAACAATTGATCTATTAAGAGGAAGTTCGGCCATAGTGTCATCTGGAGAAATTATCCGCTTCAGTGGCCACCTCGCTCAGGCGTTTTAATGCCGTTTTATTACTTTTGATCAGGCTAATTTAAGTAGTTGCTTTATGCCAAGAAGCCAACAATGTAAGTTCGGGAACAATATCGAACGCAAACGTTCCATAGATATGTGCGGAAGATTACTGAAAAATTGTCTTTAAAGAATCGATCATTGCAAACGTCCATAAAAATAAATTTCACTTCAATATCTTAATCCTTTCTCTTATACATACTGTCAGTGATAATACAAAGGAAACTTTTAACAAATTATATTTTTGACGACTTTAACGGCCGATACCAAGACATTGGATTATCAAATTAAAAACTCCTTTAATAATTTAAAAATTTTCATGTTTTATTTAGTTAAAAAAACTAACCCACAAAAACCTAGTTTTTATATACTCCCTTTGTAAATTAAGTTTACCATCATGTAATTAAGTAATTGATTGATTGAAAATGCAACATGTCTGGAAAAATGTCAATGTCAAAAATCAAATAATGTTTTTTGCAAAAAAATGTTCTCGCGAGTCTGCCTGTAAAGTTTCAGCTCGATTGGATCAAAAGGGGAAAAGGGGAAAAAATCGATCCAAAGTTTTGTCGACACCAGACAAACATACACTATGAGTTAATATAAAGGGAGTAAAAAATAAAAAATATTAACAACAAAAAATAGTTTAATTCCAGAAAAAATAAACAAAACTTAAAAGTATTTATTTTTATGTTTTGGCAAAACATTGGAAACCTTTACTGTACAATAATTGAAAAGTTTCTCTCTGCTTTCCAAATCAATATTTTGTTGGGTATCCATTATTTTTTAGTACGGCTTCAGAAAGTCGAGAAATGGAGTTAATTAAATTGTTGATGATATCCATTTAAATGTTTTGCCACTCTGAGATCTCTTTTGTTTGTGTAATTTCGTGTTTGTATTTTTCGATTTACAATTTCCCATAGATTTTCTACGATATTGAGAACTGGTGATTGGGCTGGCCATTTCAAAACTCTAACAAAACTTTCGAGTTTTATTTTGGGTCATTGCCATGTTTCAACTTCCAGACCAGGGTCATATTTTCCTAAGCGTATGGATACATTAAGTCATTTAGAATTGGCCTGTATCCAATTCCAGTTAGAGTATTTTTTACTGCATAAACTGGACTTATTCCTTGGCCCGAAATGGAAGCCCATGCCATAATATTGCCAACGCTAAACTTAACAGCTTTTTTGTATATTTTGAGTTTAGTATTTTTCCCTTTGGTCATGGCCTCTGAAATTAAAATTGGACTCATCTGAAAAGAGAACATTACTCCAATTCCATCTTGACCAGTAAATGTGTTCTTTAGCAAAATTTTCTTTGATATCAGTGATTTCTTCCCATGACGATAATACCAAGATCAGCCTCGATTGATCGTCGAGAAACAATTCGAGTGCATATTTTTAATTTCAGATTATTAATGGCCTCTTTAGGTATAATTTTTTGATTTTTTAACATTTTTTACGCTCTCTTACTATTAAAGTCGTCGGTGTTATTGAGTCCTCAGCATAGCTCTTTCACAATATTGTTTGATAATTTTTAAAATTATGAATTTATTCATAGAATATTTCATAAAACTGTTCTATTGCTTATGACCAGCAGCAAAAGCAGCTATGTTTCAAAATTTTTTTCAGGCTCAAGACCAAATGTTTTTACTTTAAAATAAAGTAAAAAACATTGGCACATTTGATTCAAAAATTAATCTATATTCTGCATGACAGGTTATACAGCTGTTTCGGAAAGAGTCACCAACCATCATCAGTTACCAAAAGCAGTAGATAGTTTGTTTGGTGAAAAGTTAATTAATATACCTTTGCTGTGAAACCAATTCAATGAGAATCCAAAGAGTTATACTATTAAACCTTTCCCAATATAACGTGCTAAATATAGAACATATTTGAAACAAGTGTTTTTGTATATGTGTATGCTTTTGCCTACTACAATATGCTTGTTGTTTTTTTTTTATTTAAAACAACTATTTGTTTTGCTAAACTTACATTTAGCGTTAAAGGCATGCCCCCCATATTTTTTATTTGTTATTTTATATTTATAAAAATGTAAAAATATTGCTTTTGATCTCTTCAATGATTGAGTTTGAAATGGAGGGCATGCCGTTAACGCTATATGTAAGTTTAGCAAAACAAATAGTTGTTTTAAATAAAAAAAACATTAATAATATATGGTCAGGGTATAATGACTTTGTGCTGATGATTATAACTACCAAAAATATTTGACATAGACCCATATTTTATTATACCGATCAACGCAGAATCACTTTCTGAGTCAATTTAGCAATGGCCGTCCGTCTGTGTGTCCATGTAAACCTTGTAATCAAACTACAAGTCCAAAATATGAATATATATTGACGAAATTTAGTATATAAGCTTCTGTCAGCCATAGCGTGAACCCTATTGAAATTAGTAAAAATCGGTACATGTTCAGACCTAGTCCCCATACAAATGACCCCTATGAAATCGACTTAAATTTTCATAAAATCAGAATTATCTTACAGATCTCAGTCAAATAGGGTTTGTGTATGTTTATTACTCCCATTAATTAGTAATCTAAAAATAAACCCTATAGGACAATACTTAGTCATAGCCCCCATATGAAGGTGCTTTCCGATCTTCACTTAAATCCATCAAAAAACAAATTGAATTTTTAATATATAATTTTTAATATTTAATATTTAATTTTTGCAAAAAAAAATTTTTTTAATAAAGAGAAAATTGGAAAATTTTCTTCAATTTTAAGCTACATTTCGCGTAATATATTCTTACATTTTTCTCAAGTGAAAAAAAAATTTTGAATGTAAAATATGAAGGTGCTACCAGAGGTACCCAACCTAACAGAGAAAATGCACGATATCCTTTAAGAACTTAAAACACTAATGCTAGCGTTATCATAGTGCAACAGACGTTCTGGCGCGACTGAGGAACTCCAAGTCATGGGGTAAAAGCAAGGTTCAGAAAATACACACATGAAACACACAATGTTCTGTTCTAAAGCAGCCAACACATATCTTTATTTTCATATCAATTATGTGCGTTTCTAAATTTTCTACGGTGCCCAACACCATCATGACTGTGTTCGTTTTAATATTTCGTTATTTTCACAAACATTTTTCTATCACGTTCTTTTTGTTTCGATCACACATAAACCACACAGATTCGAGTGTTGCTTTATTTGAAGTTCGTGTTCTGGTACGTGTACTGAAAAAAAAACAGAACATGTACAATAAACAGGTTCGAGTTCAGTTATATTTTAAGTCGTGTTCTGCCTCGTGTACTAAGAAAAAATAGAACATGTACAATAAACAGTTTCGAGTTCAGTTATATTTTAAGTCATGTTCTGGCTCGTGTACTAAGAAAAAATAGAACATGTACAATAAACAGGTTCGAGTTCAGTTATATTTTAAATTCGTGTTCTGGCTCGTGTACTGCGAAAAATTGAAACATCAATTCGCGATCTGATACACCCCGATAAAAACGACGACAATTGTGTCAACCAAATTTATTAAAATTTTATTGACCCTTTTTTATGACTTACGTTGCAATTGTTTACAATTGTCAAATATTTTAAAATTTTATTGGCCATTTTTTTGTGATTTACGTTGAAATTATTTATTGTTTTTATTGACTGGTTTTTATTTTAATAAAATATGGTAATAAAATACTTAAGACACAAAAACTGCACACTGCACTTAAATCTTTCTTGCAGGTTTCAATCAGACATGTACATTTTTTCGTTTCGCTATTAAAAGTTGCGTATTTTTTATAGCAAAACTTATTTCTGTCATTGCTTTCCAATTTTTTTAATTTTCACAAAATATTTGCAATTTACACAATAACACAGTACACTTATAGATCACGATCTAATGAAAATTGAACCACTTTTAATGAATAAATGACGCACGCACTCGCTATTTATTGCAAAATCAATTGCGTGAAATTGTAACACTTGCAAGCAATTGTACAATAAAATATGAAAATATTTTTTTGGGTTTTTCTTGTTGACACACATTGTGTTTTTACGCAAAAAATCCCAAAAAAAATCATTGAGAAAAGGATTGTGCATTGACACTAATTGGTTCGCAAATTAAGGGTGAGTGATTGTGTTTTATATGATGCAAAATTTGTTTGTGTCTAAAGTTATTTGTTACCAAAAAAAAAAAAAAAAATGTTTGCAAAAGATCCTAACAACCAACAAGTGTGTCTTTTATGCCGCAAAATTGGGTTTTTCGTCTATGACACTAATTGGTTGCGAAAATAGGGGTGGGTAATGCAAAAAACATAACAACCAACAAGTGTAACTTTTATGATGCTAAATAGTTTTTGTGTCTTAAGTATTTTATTACCATATTTTATTAAAATAAAAACCAGTCAATAAAAACAATTGTAAATAATTTCAACGTAAATCACAAAAAAAAAATGGCCAATAAAATTTTAAAATATTTGACAATTGTAAACAATTTGCAACGTAAGTCATAAAAAAGGGACAATAAAATTTTAATAAATTTCGTTGAAATAATTGTCGTCGTTTTTATCGGGGTGCATCAGATCGCGAATTGATGTTTCAATTTTTCGCAGTACACGAGCCAGAACACGAATTTAAAATATAACTGAACTCGAACCTGTTTATTGTACATGTTCTATTTTTTCTTAGTACACGAGCCAGAACATGACTTAAAATATAACTGAACTCGAACCTGTTTATTGTACATGTTCTATTTTTTCTTAGTACACGAGCCCGAACATGACTTAAAATATAACTGAACTCGAACCTGTTTATTTTACATGTTCTATTTTTTCTTAGTACACGAGCCAGAAACCGACTTAAAATATAACTCAACTCGAACCTGTTTATTGTACATGTTTTGTTTTTTCTTAGTACACGAGCCAGAACACGACTTAAAATATAACTGAACTCGAACCTGTTTATTGTACATGTTCTGCTTTTTTTTTTCAGTACACGTACCAGAACACGAACTTCAAATGAAGCAACACTCGAATCTGTGTGGTTTATGTGTAATCGAAACAAAAAGTACGTGATAGAAAAATGTTCGTGTAAATAACGAAATATTAAAACTAACACAAGTCATGATTGTGTTTAGCACCGAAGCAAATTTAAAAACAAACATAATTGATATGAAAATAAAAATATGTGCGTGTTGGTCTAAGTTATGTTTGTTTACATATATGTATGTACGAGTTTTTAATTCAGTGTGTGTTTTTTCTGAACTCTGGGTAAAAGTAGATCAGAACAACTATGGAGCGTATGATGAATATGATTTTTTTTCTTTTTTGGCCTGAGAACGCCAAACCTTTTAGATGTTTTACTATACTGACCAAGTAGATTCACACTGGCTTGATATTTCTCACCCCCAGGCAATAACCCTGATAATGTTCCACAGTATTTTCAATAGCTTCGATACATTGAATGAGAACCGAAAATATCACTTTTCAAATTTGAAAAGAGAAAATAATCCGAGGGGGCTAAATTTGGGTGTTATGCAGTGCGACCTCATTGATACTAGGCATTAGGATGTATGACGTAGTGCATTGTCTTTGATTTTATCAACCAAATGCTGCAATAAGTTCACCTAGTAGTCGCAGTTGATTGTATTTTCTTCTTAAAGATTGTCAATGAAAATTATCCCAATTAGCTCACGCCATGACATTGCCTGAAGAAGGAATTGTCTTCACCTTCTTCGGACCCGATCCCTCCATTTCAGTTCACTCGCTTGACTGTTCCATTATTCAATGATTAAGGATCGATGAAAAAACTGATGCAGTTCTAAATGTAACTCATCAATTTTGGACATCGCAATAGCGGAAGTATTACATGGCTCTTTGAGAAACAAAACTTTGTTTTTCGCTTAATACGGCCTTTTCTAATTTTATCCAAAATTCTGCAATATGTTCGCATAACAATCACAAAACATTTATCCTAAAAATTCTCACGCCATGATATTGCCTACAGATGAAATTGTCTTCACCGTCTATGGACCCGATTCTTTCCTTTCAGTTTACTTATTTGACTGTTCCGTTCTCCAAGGCTGTGAAATATTATGAGAAAACGTAGCTTAGCTTTCTTACATGCAAAATTTCAGTTAATAAATAATTTTATCTCTTTTTTGGATTTTCTTCACCATTTATGTCAATTAATTAACAATAGAAATGTTCGTCTTAGCCGTTCATTTGGCCGCGTTTAAAATATGCCACACAATATCTTAATGCTGTAAACGAAGGGGCAGTTTTCCCCAGAGAAAATATAGCCCGGCTTCGATGTTTATTACTGCTGAAATTCTAAGTCAGTGTTCGCCACTTTAACTGGGCTTACACCATCGAAAAATCATCTTCAGTGATGAAGCTCATTTTTGGTTTAATGGCTTATTCAACACACACTTCAAGAAACTCCATTACATTCACGAAAAGAAACCAAGTGGAGTGGATTTCATGATCACCTTATTACGGGCAATGGAGTTTGCTATCGTGGAAAACTATATTTGGCAAAAATAAAGACGGACTTAGCATCAGTGATATGTGTTTCCAACAAGATGGTGCCACATGTCAATTAGCTGGTCAAACAATTGATCTATTAAGAGGAAGTTCGGCCATAGTGTCATCTGGAGAAATTATCCGCTTCAGTGGCCACCTCGCTCAGGCGTTTTAATGCCGTTTTATTACTTTTGATCAGGCTAATTTAAGTAGTTGCTTTATGCCAAGAAGCCAACAATGTAAGTTCGGGAACAATATCGAACGCAAACGTTCCATAGATATGTGCGGAAGATTACTGAAAAATTGTCTTTAAAGAATCGATCATTGCAAACGTCCATAAAAATAAATTTCACTTCAATATCTTAAACCTTTCTCTTATACATACTGTCAGTGATAATACAAAGGAAACTTTTAACAAATTATATTTTTGACGACTTTAACGGCCGATACCAAGACATTGGATTATCAAATTAAAAACTCCTTTAATAATTTAAAAATTTTCATGTTTTATTTAGTTAAAAAAACTAACCCACAAAAACCTAGTTTTTATATACTCCCTTTGTAAATTAAGTTTACCATCATGTAATTAAGTAATTGATTGATTGAAAATGAAACATGTCTGGAAAAATGTCAATGTCAAAAATCAAATAATGTTTTTTGCAAAAAAATGTTCTCGCGAGTCTGCCTGTAAAGTTTCAGCTCGATTGGATCAAAAGGGGAAAAGGGGAAAAAATCGATCCAAAGTTTTGTCGACACCAGACAAACATACACTATGAGTTAATATAAAGGGAGTAAAAAATAAAAAATATTAACAACAAAAAATAGTTTAATTCCAGAAAAAATAAACAAAACTTAAAAGTATTTATTTTTATGTTTTGGCAAAACATTGGAAACCTTTACTGTACAATAATTGAAAAGTTTCTCTCTGCTTTCCAAATCAATATTTTGTTGGGTATCCATTATTTTTTAGTACGGCTTCAGAAAGTCGAGAAATGGAGTTAATTAAATTGTTGATGATATCCATTTAAATGTTTTGCCACTCTGAGATCTCTTTTGTTTGTGTAATTTCGTGTTTGTATTTTTCGATTTACAATTTCCCATAGATTTTCTACGATATTGAGAACTGGTGATTGGGCTGGCCATTTCAAAACTCTAACAAAACTTTCGAGTTTTATTTTGGGTCATTGCCATGTTTCAACTTCCAGACCAGGGTCATATTTTCCTAAGCGTATGGATACATTAAGTCATTTAGAATTGGCCTGTATCCAATTCCAGTTAGAGTATTTTTTACTGCATAAACTGGACTTATTCCTTGGCCCGAAATGGAAGCCCATGCCATAATATTGCCAACGCTAAACTTAACAGCTTTTTTGTATATTTTGAGTTTAGTATTTTTCCCTTTGGTCATGGCCTCTGAAATTAAAATTGGACTCATCTGAAAAGAGAACATTACTCCAATTCCATCTTGACCAGTAAATGTGTTCTTTAGCAAAATTTTCTTTGATATCAGTGATTTCTTCCCATGACGATAATACCAAGATCAGCCTCGATTGATCGTCGAGAAACAATTCGAGTGCATATTTTTAATTTCAGATTATTAATGGCCTCTTTAGGTATAATTTTTTGATTTTTTAACATTTTTTACGCTCTCTTACTATTAAAGTCGTCGGTGTTATTGAGTCCTCAGCATAGCTCTTTCACAATATTGTTTGATAATTTTTAAAATTATGAATTTATTCATAGAATATTTCATAAAACTGTTCTATTGCTTATGACCAGCAGCAAAAGCAGCTATGTTTCAAAATTTTTTTCAGGCTCAAGACCAAATGTTTTTACTTTAAAATAAAGTAAAAAACATTGGCACATTTGATTCAAAAATTAATCTATATTCTGCATGACAGGTTATACAGCTGTTTCGGAAAGAGTCACCAACCATCATCAGTTACCAAAAGCAGTAGATAGTTTGTTTGGTGAAAAGTTAATTAATATACCTTTGCTGTGAAACCAATTCAATGAGAATCCAAAGAGTTATACTATTAAACCTTTCCCAATATAACGTGCTAAATATAGAACATATTTGAAACAAGTGTTTTTGTATATGTGTATGCTTTTGCCTACTACAATATGCTTGTTGTTTTTTTTTTATTTAAAACAACTATTTGTTTTGCTAAACTTACATTTAGCGTTAAAGGCATGCCCCCCATATTTTTTATTTGTTATTTTATATTTATAAAAATGTAAAAATATTGCTTTTGATCTCTTCAATGATTGAGTTTGAAATGGAGGGCATGCCGTTAACGCTATATGTAAGTTTAGCAAAACAAATAGTTGTTTTAAATAAAAAAAACATTAATAATATATGGTCAGGGTATAATGACTTTGTGCTGATGATTATAACTACCAAAAATATTTGACATAGACCCATATTTTATTATACCGATCAACGCAGAATCACTTTCTGAGTCAATTTAGCAATGGCCGTCCGTCTGTGTGTCCATGTAAACCTTGTAATCAAACTACAAGTCCAAAATATGAATATATATTGACGAAATTTAGTATATAAGCTTCTGTCAGCCATAGCGTGAACCCTATTGAAATTAGTAAAAATCGGTACATGTTCAGACCTAGTCCCCATACAAATGACCCCTATGAAATCGACTTAAATTTTCATAAAATCAGAATTATCTTACAGATCTCAGTCAAATAGGGTTTGTGTATGTTTATTACTCCCATTAATTAGTAATCTAAAAATAAACCCTATAGGACAATACTTAGTCATAGCCCCCATATGAAGGTGCTTTCCGATCTTCACTTAAATCCATCAAAAAACAAAAATATTGCACAGATTTTTCTCAAATTTGGTATTTATATATTTTTGCAAAAAAATAAGGACCTTACCACATATGTTCAGGATCGGTCCATTTTTCAACCTAGCATTATATTATATTATATTATATTAATTTTTATAATATAATACCAAAATTTGCCAAGAGAAGTTAACGTACAGTAGTGCCAAAATATGCCAAGAGAAGTTAACGTACAGTAAAAAGTAAAGTTGATTCTCCGCGCATAACTTTCCTCAAACCCAACGAATTTAAGCAGTTAATAGCTCAAAAGAAGGAGCTTGATCCACTGAGTGTTCTTAGACCAATGTCAACAGCCTACGTTATAGAGGTTTGAGAGAAGAAAAATATTGAAAAAAATCTTGAATGCAAAGTTTATTCATAAATTCTTTTAATATATAAGTGGCCATTCATATTTGGTTTATGCATATTTTCTATATCCAATTTGTTGGGCCTAAGAGATAGGGTCCCTACACGCATGGTATAGGGTATCTTAATAATTTTCTTACTTGTTTTTACTGTATTTTTTGTGAGTGATTTCGCAAAAAATCCCAGATTTTTCCTACTGTTTATCTGTCTTCTCTATGTATGAGCAATACATTAGGAAATATAAAACCTATTTTAAATTAAGCTTCGAAAGAAAAATTTTTTAATTTGAAATTGGAGTGAATTGAATATGGAATAATATAATTAATAATATAATTAAAATTATATTTTTTGACAGTAAAAAGAGAACTTATAATCATTACTTTATGACAATTTATTAATAAAAATATATAAATTACCTAAGAAAAGCTTATGTAATTTTTCATTTTGAGAAAAAGTTTAGTAAAGTTAACAAAAATAATTAATTTTGTTCTATTTAAGATAGTGCTAAATGGAGTAGTTACTTTCGAGTAACACGAAAATAAATATAATATTTAATTTTAATTAGTAAATAATATCAGTTTAGCAGTCCATTAGCTTCAACTAGCAGATCCCAGCCCTCGAAATTCAAGGGCAAATTCTAGGAAATTTTTATTTATTTAATAAAGACCTTAAAGGTATGCTAATTAATTTTAGCCAATTCATAATTCAACACTTTTTAAATATTGGTTTATGTCCACAATTATTTTTCAATGTTATTGGTTTATGTCCAAAATTATTTTTCAATTCAACACAATTATTGTTGTGAATGAAGAAAACAAACTTATTTTTCTTTTTTGCAAACACATTAACAAATTTAATAAACACACACATAGTATTGTATAATTTTATGTATGTGTAAGTAGCAACTTTAAATGCATTTTACTCCAAAAAAATTTAAAAATTTAAAAATTTATAAATCTGGTGGACAGCTAAAAAGTAATAGCTTTCAAATAAGATACGTTTGGTCAAAATCGGGAGAAAACTGTTTGACAAATCATCGGTCACAAGAAATCACCTTACTTATTAATATTATAGATAACAAAAATTTTTAAATAAAAATAATAATTTTGAAAATTAAAAAGAGGGCTGAATTGAATTTCAAAAATTATTGTAAAGTTAACAAAAATAAAAATTCTCCTAACTCATAAGTAAATATTGAATTTTAGGTAACAACTCTGCAAAAAAAAAAGTGAAGTTATTGTAAAGAAAATACATTTCCATTGCTTTTAAAAGAAATGCTGTTGGATTTAATTTTGATAATATTTATTAATTAATAAGAAATGTCATTTAAAAGTATTTAAATACTACTAATAATAATAAATTATTTCAAAACCATAGTTCATACAGCTTATGCTGCAACAGAGCTTATCCCGTGGTTCGTACCAGGGATGAGTAATCTCTATCATATGCGGACCTATGCAGGGATGGATTTATTTCTAATAATAATAATAAAAATAATTACTTCCAAATATGTTATTAAAAAAAAGTATACATTCAAATCCAAACATTATCAATTAGAAATTAAGAGTGTCCAAAATAAAGTTAGGAATTATAAATTTTTATTGAAAAAAATACATATATAATAACAACTAAGAGCTTGGCGAATCTTTGAAACCCTCCACCCGAGTTCTAAAACTGAGTATGCTATGCCATATACCATGCGTTTAGAAATAGGGTCTCAGGTCCAACTAATCGGATAGAAGCATAAACCAAATTTCAGTGACATTGTTATTAATTGTTTTGCCTCCAGATAAGAAAACGCTTCGACTAGGTCGAAAAATGGACCGATCCCTACCATATTTGTCAAAAACACTTATAACGGGTTTTTCAATAAGAGTGCTACAAAAGTTTTTTTAAATAAAACGAAAACGGTTTTGGATATCAATGGAATTCTTTATTCCTGTGAAAGTACATTCGATGCCATTATGTATGGAAATCGACCCTTTTGCATGGCCAGCACGGGCACGCTTGCAGAAGTCCAGACCCTGAACCCAATTTTCGACGGTTTTCAAGCATAAATCGGCCGATACTGCTGCAATTTCACGGTCGATATTCGTACGAAGTTCATCAGTCGTCGCTGGCTTGTTGGCATAGATCATAGACTTGACGTAGCCCCACAGGAAATAGTCCAACGGCGTCAAATCGCACGACCGAGGCGGCCAATCGACTGGACCATTTCATGAGATAACACGTTCTCCAAACTTGGTTTCCAATAAATTTATTGTGACATTCGCTGTGTGGCTTGTGGCGCCGTCCTGTTGGAACCACATTTCCTCCAAGTCCATATCATCCAATTGGGGCGAAAAATATTCGGTTATCATTGAACGGTAGCGATTCCCATTCACAGTAACGTGCCGGTCTTGATCATCACGGAAGAAGTACGACCCAATGACGCCGCCGGCCCATAAACCGCACCAAACCGTAATTTTTTCGGGATACAATGATGACTCATGGAGTACGTGTGGATTGCTGTCTGACCAATAACGCATATTTTGTTTATTGACGAAGTTATTCAGCCAGAAATGAGCCTCATCGCTGAATATGATTTTTCGATGAAAATCCGAATCATTTTCAAGTTGTTGCCCAATTCACGAACATACGACGCTTCTGGTGGTCAAGCGGCTTCAGTTCTTGCGTCAATTTGATCTTGTAAGGATACGTGTGAGAGACGCTTGAGAACGACGTGTGAGAGACACATTTGGGCTTTCTTCAACTGAAGCCTCAGCGGCAGCAATATTCTCGACACTACGGGCACTTCTTTGTCTCACTGGCACGGGAACATTTTGTACTGTGCCTGTGGATTCAAAATTTTCCACTAGACGCTCAATTATTGATCTGCTAGGACGATTATGACGACCATAAATTGGACATAGCGCTCTTAATGTTGAGGCCACTGACTCCGAATTTCGGTAGTAAATTTTAATAATTTCGACTCGTTGTTGGCTCGTATATCTTTCCATCATGAAATGGCCAACCTTACTGAAGAGAAATGTCAAAAGAGCGGCAAGAAATATGGCGTCGTTTGCTGTCCCTGTCTTTCTACTTTTGTAGCGTCCCTGTTGAAAAACCCTTTATTTTGCAAACACATATACAAACCAAATTTAAGAAAAATGTGCTTTTGATGGATTTAAGTGAAAATCGGGAAGCAGCTTTATATAAGGGGTATGATTAAGAATTGTCCTACAATATTTATTTTTGGACTACGGATTAATGGGTGTAATAAACATACATAACGCCAAGTTGACCGAGATCTATATGATAGTTTGGATCTTATGGCAATTTAAATCAATTTCATAGGGGTCATTTGTATGGGGACCAGATCTGAACATGAATCGATCGGTATAATATAATAATATATATAATCGGTATAAATTTTATATCCTATACCACTACGGGGTCCTATACCACTATGGGCTAGGTCCAATATTTTTGGTAGTTACAAACATCAGCACAAACTCATTATACTCCGGTTACACATTGTGACCGATGTTTTGTTCTACCGTTTTACCCCGATTTTGATCAAGCGTGTATTATTTGAAAGGTATTTCTTTTTAGCCGTTTTGCAGATTTACAGATTTTTAAATTTTTTCCTTTATTTTGAGTAAATTGCATTTTAAGTTGCTACTAACACATACATAAAATTATACAATGCTATGTGTGTATTTATTAAATTTGTTAATGTGTTTGTAATAAAAATGAGTCTTTTTATACCCTCCACTCCAGTGTGGAGAGGGTATATATAAGTTTGTCATTCCGTTTGTAATAATTAGAAAAAAAAATTTGGACCCCATAAAATATATATGTTTGTGATCGTTATAACAACCGGAGTTGATATAGCGATGTCCGTCTGTCCGTCTGTCCGTCTGTCCGTCTGTGGAAATCACGATGACGGCATCAATCGGGCAGCTAGGATGCTCGTTGGCATAAAAAATGATTCATTAACATCCTGAAAAGTTTGCTATTTAAAATCGTCCAAATCGGTCGGTTAGGGCCCGAGATTTGAATGAAGAACTAAAAAAAGTCTTGAAAAAATATAATTTTCTATGTTGTTCTTGTCACGATCACGCCCTCAATAGGATAGCTAGGGTGATAATTTTTAGTGAGAATGATTCACCAAATTCATGGGAAGATTTCTACTTCAAAAATCATTAAAATCGGTGAAACAGGTCCAGGTAAATCTATGAAAAATTAAAAAAAAAATTAAAAACATGATGTTTCCATATTGTTCCTGTTGTTATTCTAAATGTTGCATTGTTGTCATAGCTGGACTTGTTGTTTTTGTGGTCGTTGTGGTAATAATATAATAAAAACAAACCCTTTGTACATTTTTTTGTGAACTCTGGTAGAAAATTTTAAAAGTTTCCATTGTTTTGGCATCACTAAAAAAAATTTGTTAGATCATTTCTGTCATTGCCACGAGCCTGCATGCAAAATTTCAGATCGATTGGGTCACGGGAAAGTGGTTAAAATCGATCCAAAATTTGTTCGACAAGCAGACACTACGAGTTAATATAAAGGGAGTAAAAATTCACCAACATCTAAAGCAAATAATGCTAAAATACCTAGTTGTTAATAAAAAAACAATTGGGCAATTCACAATGGGTAATGTATCGTTGTATCTCTTGTATCGTGTATCACTTTACAATAGTGTAAAATTGTTGTTGGTAATTTTCACTGAAAAATCTGATACACGATCCAACTTCATTTGCTATGTTTTGTAAATGTTGTATATTGTATCATAACATATCAGTTCCAAGTGAATGCCAGTTTTTATGAAAAAGAAAAAACAAATACATAGAATATTATCAGCATAAATAATTATAAAATAAAATATGGCAAATAATGCAAATAACGCAAATACATCGATAAGTTTATTTATATAAAAATTAATGTTTATATTTTTAGTATGTATTTTCTCTTTCTTTTTTGCATTATAAATTAAAATGCAAGAGGTACGTAACTAAAACTCCAGGGTATATCTCACGACCAAAAAGCAAACACTGACAAGTGTTTTCTCTTATACAAAATAGCAGAAGCGACGAAGCGATCTTTCCTCGTTGGATCGAAAATTACTAAAGAAAGCGTTTTACAATATGAAAATACAACTGAGTGTTCACAACAAATGAATGTATTGTGTATTTCAATACAACATACAATATACAACACCTGTTGTGAATTGCCCAAATGTAAATTTAGCAAAAAAATTTATGTATTAATTTATTTAAAGAGAAAAACACAAAAATAACGTTTGATGTTGTATTTTTTGTGTGTAATATTTAAATATACATACATACACATATTAAATAATACAAATAATGTACATATATTATATATATGTATGTATGTATATTGATAGTAACTGCATGTTAGAAATAAATCGGTTATTTTATTTACATAAAATTCTGCAGTATTTTGTTGTGGGGAAAATACATTTCTTTTGTATTAACAGAGTGTCACTTCATTTTGCTCAGCGTGACTATGCCTCAGTAGATGCCGCCATAATTTTTGTTTGTTCTAATTAGCTTTGCAATAGTTATTTCTATTTTAACATGAATGTTAATATTTTCAACTAGATATCATACAGAACAATGTTAAGAGTATACACGGGTTGGCCTTTTATTTCATACGTTTTTTCATTATTCTTTTACAAATATGAACATAAGTTTGGCATATTACCCACCAATCTCACATCACACTGCAAGTTCGAAAAACTCAATACACTCACATTTTTTTTTACTAATACACACACATTTTCCGCAGTGGTCACACTAATGGCACCAAATTTTTCGTGCGAATAGTGGCAGACACTAACGATGATTAATGTTACCCTGTTATAAATTTAATGCAAATTTACTGGATCCTGTAAAATTGTAATTAAAGTTTTAACTTGTTAAATCTATTATAATGATTTATTTTTTGAAATGCGCATACAAAAACGTTTGTTAATTATAGAGCATAAATATTATTAACTATTATTAAAATAATACTAATAATAATAAATGTAAACATTTTCCCTCAAACATGTGCCTGTATAATAAACTTAGTAACTCTACTTAAAATAAAATAAGAGAGAGAAGTATACAAATTTTTTCAAGTTTACGCTTCGACAACATTTTAAAAATGAGATTGCAGTCAGATGTTTGAGCATAAAATTTAATGGCGATGGATTCGACTAATTCGAACAATTTTTCGTTGATAATACGTACACAACGATTTTAGAATTTCAGTGTGATGTGAGATTGGGGGGTTAACTTTTTGTTGTCTTTACAAAATAGAGTTACCGAGTTCGTCAATGAGTTTTTTGCTTACAAAACAGTTCTACATAGTTATATAGAATTATTATTCTGCTTTACCTATAAAATATCTGATTGCGATTACATCTAATTTTTAAAAATTGTTTATAATTAATAAAGCATTATTATTCACATAAATACAAAATTTCACTTTTTAAATTTTCCATTCAAATTTAAGAAAATATCAATTATAATAAAAACTGAAAATAAAATTTCCAATTATAAATTAGAAAATATTAATTGAGTTTCAGAAAATCATATCAAAACGTCGGAAATAATAATTTTAAATTTAGAAATATCTTTACATTTAAAAATGTTTACATTTAAAAAAAATATTGCCATTCAGGAGATATTAATAACTTTTCAGTACCGCGATTCAGTAACTTCTTGTAACGATAGTCGAATTGTAAAAAAAAATAAAATTGCAAAATTATCAGTAAAATTTTGAAACGATATTCGCTATTGTTAAAGTCAGCTGTTGTTGTTATCTAAACGACAACCATTTTTGTGTGTTTTATCCAATCGATAAAAACTTAAATTTTTAGGTTGAAATGTCGTCATACATAAATAAAAATCATGAAATAGTGAAAATATTTTGCTTTAATTAAAAAACTTTTTTATATAAATAAAAAAATTAAATATTCAATTCATTATTTCATTTTCAAATAAATAAACAGAAATATTAGTAAAAAAATAAAGATATTAAACATAAACATAAAATCATCCTGTCAAACACGAAGTAATTTGTTTTTTTCTATTCTTTGTGTTTTTCGCTTATTTTGACAGAGATGCCACTCCTTTACAATTTAAATAAATAGAAAAACAGATTTGTCGATATTAATTTAAATTCAATGAATTTAAGAAAACCTCAAATGATATTTAAGAATTGCTAACATAAAAATTGTTACATAAGTAAACGTAATTTTATGAGAATGTTATTTTTTTTATATATAAATTTTCACAATTTTTTTTGGATGAAAATTTGAAGTTTTTCAGAAAATAAAGATAACATTAAATTATTTTATTTAAAATGTTTGGGACTTTTCGTTTTTTGCGTTTTTCATCCCTAATTTGATTATTTATTATTATAAATTTATTCTCTATGTTTTCAAAATATGGCAATATTTTAAAAAAAAGTTGAGAGAGCTTTTTTTTTTTGGTTATTATTTTGTTACTCCATCCGACCTATATGGCCACAATGAAGAAATATTTGGCCATTTAAAAGAAACTATACAGCCATCTCCAATTAGCACGATTTAATGCATATAGCCACTCTACACAACCATTACCTTTGCAATGGAGGTTAGGGCGAGCTATTTAATTAGCAAAAACTAAATTAAACGAGAAGTTATGTCATATAACCGGAAACGCATGCATATAGGTATATAACCAAAATGCATGCCGATCAGCAACCACGATGACCAAAAAGCAAACACCGAAATATATCCGAAATAATAGAAAAGAAGAAAACCAACCCAAAGAATTTGCTGAAATAATTTGGTATTAAGTTTAACAAATTGTTTACTTCTTCATTTACATTTATTATCAAGACTCAAACCGAGGTGGAGGGTATCAAAGATTCGGCACAGCCGAATTTAACACTCTTACTTGTTTTTGTGTTAATTTGTGAATTGGCTATAATTGATTAGCATACCTTTAGGGTCTTTATTTAATGAAAAAACAAAATTTCCTAGAATTTGCACTCGAATTTCGAGGGCTGGACTCTGCTAGTAGAGTATATATAGAAAGAACTGATATTGAATAAAATAAATTTTATATTGGACAAAGAAGTTTCAAAAAACATCTATTTAGAAAATGTGACTTATCATGACTTTCAAAGAAGTAGTTCAAATGTATTTCACATGTTCTATATTTCACTTCTTTGAAGGCTCATTTTTTTCTGGGATGTCCATTAGTTAAAATATAAAATTCTTAGTTAATTCTACAAGTTTTGAAGGTGAAAGGATCTGATTGAAACGAAATAATTAAATAATTATACAAAATTCAATTTCGTTAAATTACCATATAAATTTAAGGTAAAAATAATTTTGCCTTCAATTTTTCTGCAAGTTCTTAGATAATTTTAGCATTGTGTGGTAATAGTTTAATAAAGACTCAATTATTATTATTTTTTTTTATTATTAATATCTGATAAACAATCCTGATTATTTTTATTTTAAATGCAATTTTCATTTGAACTACAAAAGAATCACTTTCAAAAATTAAACTTTAGTATTTATATAATTTATAAAAATATATATAAAAAATTTCAATACTAATAATTAATAACTATTTGTTTTAATCTCTTTCAAAGGCTTCGATGATCATCAGCCGAATGATGAAGCCAACGCAGACCGCTCATATATGTCCAGTGCCACCAAATTTAACAGCAACAACCTCAACAGCTTAATATTGGCAACAATTGTAATGATGTTTGTAGCAAAATTTATTGTTAGCTAAAAGCAAAATATTTTACACTAATAGGAACTATTAATAAAATTTAAAACAAAAAATTGTACATAAATAAAATGTATGAAAATAAAAATAGTTGAAATAAAATTCTAAATTTTATTTAAATTATATAAAAACTACAAAAACAACAATTGAAATAACGAAGAAAGGTTTTTAAAAGCCGCTTAATCGCTAAATTTAATTAAACAATTGAATTATTTAAAACAAAAAAAATCAATTAAGAAGCCAGTTAGTCATTAGTTTACATAAAGTGCCTTCTTAAATTTATACACATATTATATTAAATTATTTTTATTTTATTATTATTTTGTTTTTGTCTTGTAAATAAAATTAGTTTTTTTAAATAAACTAAATTATATTATAGAGAAAATTTGCAACATTTCAAAATCATTAAAAAAACAATTAAAAAATTAGTGTAAACATTCCTTAACCACAGATTAAAATCCAAACACAAAATATATTTTATGTATTTTTTAAAAAAAATATATTAATTTTAATTTAATTTTTTATGCAGAAAAAAATAGATTTTTGAAAAAAAACTAAAAAAGTTTTAAACTTAAACGTAATTTTGTGTTTTGTATGTTTATGGTTTTTTTTATATATTAATTAATAAGTTAAATTTAAATTTCAAATTTTGTTGTTTCTCATTTCATACCAATTTACGTTTAAGTTTTATTTTTTTATGTTTAATTACTTAAGAGTTTTTAACAAGGATTTGTTTTTTTATCGTAAAAACTAAAACACAAAGATCTTTGTAAAATAGCTTGTATTTAAGAAATTAGTTATAATTATTGTTTTAAACTTATTTTATTATTAAATTCTTTTGAAATAATAATGTATGTCAGTGAGCATTTTTCAAAACGATATTTTTGTCGGAATTAATATTTAACTCCGAATATTATTATTGTAATTAAAAAATTATATATAAACATATTTTAAATATTATTTTTTTTAATTTTTTATAAATATTTTTAAAATATAAATTTTTAAATTTTAAATTATGTATTAAAAAAACGAATAAAAAAACAAAAATGAACAAATAAAAAATATTTTAAAACAAAAAAAAATTTTTATTTGAGTTTAATTTTTCTTAACTACGACATTTTACGATTTTCATGCAAGAAGAACCTGCCTAGAGAAGCTCTCAATGCGTCACTACATCTTATTCCTATTCTGTTGTTTTCTGACCACTTCTCAGTTTTTTTTTTTTGTAACAACTATGCAACTTAAATGTTTATTGAATTAATTTTGAGCACTAACGACGTATGTCAACCTACGTTGGATCGCTGAAAAATTATTTTCTCAGAAAACGACACATAGGGACATACGTTGTTATTAACCTGTAGGGAGCCTGGGGTCTATTTTCTCCAAGTCACCACTTTTGGTGACATTGTCAACAAACGGTCTACACTTTTTACTTTGTCTTTGATAAGTAGAGAAATTTATTGACACCTGCAAAACTGTGCTTCTTCTTGATTTTTAATTGTTTCATTTAGTTTTGTTGAAAATACACGTAAATGCACGCAAAATTAAAGTTATAAAAAAAAAGAAAACAAGTAAGAGTGTAAAATTCGGCTGGGCCGAATCTTTGATACCCTCCACCTGCATCTTAAACTCAATATTACAACTATTATTGGGTACGGCTACCACTATGAAACTATTGTCGGTACTGAAATTTTAATTTCGAATACCAATTACATTTAAAGTTAATTGCTTTTCTTGTTGGCCAGTTTCAATTATAATTCCTAGAAAGAATTAGTTACTATTTGAAAAATGGCATTATTTTTCTTTTAATAGAGTAGAAAACCCCTTACCGCTACCAGCGTTATAACACCCAAAGTTTGATCCCTATACGAAAGTTTTTTTGAGATTTTCAAGATAATTTAAAAAAAAATCAACTGATTCTTGGCTAAAAATTTCCAGATGTTAATAATAAAAAAAAACAAATTTTAAAATATTTTTAACTGAATTAACTAGTAATTTTTAATTTTTAACTTCTCTTTTTTAATTTTTTAATTAATTTTAATTTTTTATTTTTCAAATTTCATTTTTCATTTTCCATTTTTCACTTTCCATTTTTCATTTTTCGTTTTCCATTTTTCATTTTTCAATTTTCATTTTCCATTTTTCAATTTTCATTTTCATTTTTAATTTTTTAATTTTCATTTTTAATTTTTTATTCTTCACTTTTCACTTTTCATTTTTCATGTTTCGTTTTTAATTTTTCATTTTTCAATTTTCATTTTCCATTTTTCATTTTCCATTTTCCATTTTTCATTTTTCGTTTTCCATTTTTCATTTTTCATTTTCCATTTTTCAATTTTCAATTTTCAACTTTCATTTTTCATTTTTCATTTTTCAATTTCCATTTTTCATTTCTCGCTGTTCAATTTTCATTTTTAATTTTTGAATTTTCATTTTTAATTTTTTATTCTTCACTTTTCACTTTTCATTTTTCATGTTTCGTTTTTAATTTTTCATTTCTCAATTTTCATTTTCAATTTGCCATTTTTCATTTTCCATTTTTCATTTTTCAATTTTCATTTTCCATTTTTCATTTTTCAATTTCCATTTTTCAATTTCCATTTTTCAATTTCCATTTTTCAATTTTCGTTTTCCATTTTACATTTTTTATTTTTCAATTTTCATTTTTCATTTTTCAATTTTCATTTTCCATTTTTCATTTTTCAGATTTCATTTTTCAATTCTCATTTTCCATTTTTCATTTTTCAATTTTAATTTTTCATTTTTTATTTTTCAATTTTAATTTTTTAATTTTCATTTTCCATTTTTCATTTTTCAATTTTAATTTTTCATTAGGGATTATATTTTTTTTTTCATATTGGCGATTTTTTTATTATATCGTGATAACGATAAACAAAATATGTGGCAATACTACTAATGGTAGTTGTATGTTGTTGGTATGATTGCATCATTTGTTTGTGGCTTTTTTTGAACTGTGAATGTTGTTGTACTATTATGTTCAACCATTAAAATATTACAACAAACACACTGGGTTTTATGTTTTTTTTTAGAGGTTTCTAAATATTTTTGCTCATATCTAAGCACAATGATGACCGATTTACCCTATTTTATATACCAACCTGGTGGGAATAATGGCAAGTGATATTATCGTAACTTTACCCAGTTAAATGCTTTTTTTGTGAATGAGCGTGATTTCAACAGACAGACGGACAGACGGACAGACGGACATCGCTATATCGACTCGAGCTGTGATAAGGATCAAGAATATATATACTTTATGGGGTCGGAAATTAGTTTTTCGATGCGTTACAAACGGAATGACACACCTATATATACCCTCTGCAACTGAGGTGTGGATATTTTGACGGCGCAGGCAGATCCATATTTAAATATTTTACATTACTTTGAAACGAAATCAAGAAACAATTTTAAATTTCTGGTTTATATTTGATGGAAACGGCAAATCAAGTTACTTGTCGGTGGTAATGGTGAACGTAACATGGATCTTTCGGCAAAAAGTGATAACGTGACTACGACAATATGTTTACAGCTATGATAGGTAAAAAATTTGTTAAACGAAATTTTAAATTCTTTTTTTATTATTTCAACCATTTCTTTTTTTTTTCAGTATCCAGATGTTATTTCAACTTTTACGGAATGATCAGACAAAACATTTAGAACAGCGTTTCATGGACAAAACAAAAACTTGTATCTTTTTTGACTTTTATGAGAGAATGGAGCGGTTTAAGTAAAGCATATTTTCTAAGAGAAGATACAATTAAATGGTACACAGAGGGTAAAAAAACCGAAAGTGCCTAGGGGCGGGAGTCTTTGGACATAGAATGAAATACTTCGCGCCAATGGGAATACACACAAGTATTTTCCATACGGAAATTTATGCCATCGATAGATGTGCGCAAATCAACTGGAATAGAAATAGAAAGTACAAAAGACGAAACATAACCATATTATCAGATAGTCAAGCTGCATTCGAGCACTAAGCTCCTATGAAGTAGTTAGACTCTAAGTTAGTATGGGTCTATCTACAGAAACTAAATGAGCTAGGAAAACACAACATGGTTAACCTTTGGTGGGTCCCGGCACATATTGGGATTCAAGGTAATGAGCAAGCTGATGAGCTTGCCAGAAGGGGAGCTTCCACAAAATTAATAGGACCGGAACCGTTTTGTGGAATAGGAAAAGGAGTATGGGAAGGCGTACTTAGGGAACATGAAAATTATGTTAGACAGGAATTTTTCTCGAGCCACTTGGGCTTAAGGCAATCCAAAATCTTGTTGGGTGGCTACAACAAGAAGAGATTTGGGTCATGCATTGGGTTGTCAAAGAACGGTCTGAGAATACTAATCGGGATTTTAAATGGTCACTGTAGGACCAGGGAACATCAGAGCAGGCTAGGAATTGTAGCAAACCCCAGGTGCAGATTCTGTGATGAGGAAGCCGAATCAGCAGAGCACATACTAGGGAACTGTGGAGCGTTAATGCATAAAAGAAAAAAGCACCAGGGCTCTTTCCAAATACTAGGTAGCGACATAAAATTACTAAAACCAACCAACATCTTCGAAATTACTACTTGTTTTAAAATAAATGTTTTTTTTTTTAATGTGCACATTTAATTTTTTTTAAAGAATTAAAATGTGGCGCCCCATTTTAAATGAGGACAATTATTATTATTTAAATAAAGACAACTATTATCTTTTCTCCAACGGACACCTTAACAAATATGTTTTACCCAAATATTATGTATTAACTATAATCAAAAATATTACTTACCTATAAACATCAAATTTATATTTGATATAAATGATGGATTCTAAATCTGTACATAATTTGGTATGCATAATTATACTTTAACACTTCACTTCACACTTTTTAATCGAATTTAAAACAGGCCATATTGGGGTGAATTTAAAGAAGCACCGCTTATTTTATTAGATTTTTATTTACACTAAGCGAACGAACGATTTTTTACTAAAACTAAAATATATATTAATTTTTCTCTTGTAGATTTTTTTAAATTATTATATGTAAAATATTAAATTTTAATTATTACAAAAATTAGAGAAATAATATAAATATATTGACATTTAATTAAATGAAGAGATAAAGATGAGAGAGATTTTTAATTTCTCCAAAAAAAATGTAAAGACAATTTGTATTAGAACAACACAAGCAGCGAAACTAACAAAAACAAATAAGTTTTAATGAACTGCGCTGGCGCAATATCATTTGCAATTTCTTTTTTTTTCGATCTTGAACACTTTTAATTTTATTAAGTTTGCTTAATTATTTCCACGTTATATTAATAATTTAACACTATCTACCGAAAAACCGACCCGACTAAATTTAATAGAAGACAAATGGAAACTACCAAATGTAGCTGTCAATCAAAGAAGTTAAAAATAAAAAGGGAAAGAGCGGCAGATAAAAAAGGGTGAATGTTGCCAGATGTATAGAAGGAAATTTTTTATTTGAAATTTTAGTTTAACGGATATTTAAAAATGACACAGCTATAAAATTATTTATCTCAAGTATTAAGTTTTCAACAGAAAAATTAATTTTTCAGAAAGTTGTTATCACCTGATTAGAAGTGAATTTTTCTTTAAAACTTTTAAAAACACAATCAATGACAACAATGAACGAAGTATGTTTTGTTAAAAAATTAGAGTGGAAAACATTTTAATAGCTCTTTCAATATATTAAACTAATTCTACTCTTTAATTTTGTCTACGTTTTTTAAAAATAAAACATTTATATTCTTTAATTATTTTCGTTAAAAATTATTCAAAAAGATTCATTATTACAACAAAAAAATAGCTTTTTTTGTTAACAGTTATCGAAAGGGAGATAATAATGAGAGAGATTTTTATTCTCTCTTAAAAAATGTAAGTATAATTTGTATTAGAACAACAAAGCAGCGAAACTAACAGAAACAAACAAGTGTCTCTAAACTGCGCTGCCGCAACAGTATTTTCTTTTAAGTTTTTACACCTTAGTTTACTGAATTTTACAAATATTTTTTAATAATTTAACACTTTAATAATAAACTAGACTCGATCTTGAACGGTTTTATTTATTTTCACGTTATATTAATAATTTAACACTACCGAAAGACAACCGAACCGACTATATTTAATAGAAGGCAAATGAAAACTAACAAATGAAACTGTCAATCAAAGAAGTTAAAAATAAAAAGGGAAAGAGCGGCAGATAGAAAAGGAGAATGTTGCCAGATTTGCAAAAAAGGACTTTCTTATTTAAAATTGTAGTTTAACGGGGATTTTAAAATGACAAAGCTATTAAAATATTTATACGTGAATTAAATATTCAATCTGATAAATTTGAATTTCAATTTTATGTATTATCGGTGATATTTTTTAATGACGATGGTTTTTAAATATCTTTTAAAGCGAATTTTATTATTAATTCTAAGTTTGAAAAGAACAGTTGAAACAAATTAAAGGTTAAACAGTTAGTTTATATTTAAAGAAGCACCTCTTATTTTATAAGATTTTTATTTACACTAAGCGAACGAACGATTTTTTATTAAAACTAAAATATATATTAATTTTTCTTTTATAGATTTTTTTTTTAATTATTAAATGTAAAATATTAAATCATTTGCTTTTTTTAATTATTACAAAAATTAGTGAAATATAAAACTTAAAATGAGCTTTTTTGTATTGACATTTAATTAAATGAAGAGATAAAGATGAGAGAGATTTTATTTCTCTCTAAAAAAAATGTAAGTACAATTTGTATTAGAACAACACAAGCAGCGAAACCAACAGAAACAAACAAGTGTCTCTAAACTGCGCTGCCGCAACAGCATTTTCTTCTTATACTATTGTTACTGACTTTTACTAATATTTTTTAATAATTTAACACTTTAATAATAAACTAGACTCGTTCTTGAACACTTTTAATTATTTTCACGTTATATTAATTAATTAACACTACCGAAAGACAACCGAACCGACTATATTTAATGGAAGACAAATGAAAACTAACAAATGAAACTGTCAATCAAAAAAGTTAAAAATAAAAAGGGAAAGAGCGGCAGATAGAAACGGAGAATGTTGCCAGATGTGCAAAAAAGGACTTTCTTATTTGAAATTGTAGTTTAACGGGGATTTTAAAATGACAAAGCTATTAAAATATTTATACGTGAATTAAATATTCAATTTGATAAATTTGAATTTCAATTTTATGTATTATCGGTGATATTTTTTAATGACGATGGTTTTTAAATATCTTTTAAAGCGAATTTTATTATTAATTCTAAGTTTGAAAATAACAGTTAAAACAAATTAAAGGTTAAACAGTTAGTTTATATTTAAAGAAGCATCTCATATTTTATAAGATATTTATTTAAACTAAGCTAACGAACGATTTTTTATTAAAACTAAAATACATATATATTAATTTTTCTTTTATAGATTTTTTTAAATTATCAACTGTAAAATATTAAATCATTTGCTTTTTTTAATTATTACAAAAATTAGCATTTTCTTTTAAGTTTTCACACTTTAGTTTACTGAATTTTACAAATATTTTTTAATAATTTAACACTTTAATTATAAACTAGACTCGATCTTGAACACTTTTAATTTTATTCAATTTGCTTAATTATTTCCACGTTATATTAATAATTTAACACTACCGAAAAACCGACCCGACTAAATTTAATAGAAGACAAATGGAAACTAACAAATGTAGCTGTCAACCAAAAAAGTTAAAAATAAAAAGGGAGAGAGCGGCAGATAGAAAAGGAGAATGTTACCAGATGTGTAAAAGGACTTACTTATTTGAAATTTTAGTTTAACGGATATTTTGAAATGACACAGCTATAAAATTATTTTTCTGAAGTATGTATTAAGTTATCAACAGAAAAATTAATTTTTCAGAATGTTGATATCACTTGATTAGAAGTGAATTTTTCTTTAAAACTTTTAAAAAATACAATCATTGACATCAATGAGCGAAGTATGCTTTGTTAAAAAAATAGAGTAGGAAATGGCTGTTTCAATACATTAACCTAATTTTCCTCTTTAATTTTGTCTAAGTTTCTTAAAAATAAAACATTTATATTCTTTATTATTTTAGTTAAAAAATTATTCAAAAAGATTCACTATTGCAACAAAATGTTTATACAAAAGAAGAGCTTTTTTTGTTTTGTTAACAGTTATCGAAAGGGAGATAATAATGAGAGAGATTTTTCTCTAAAAAAAAGTAAGTATAATTTGTATTCGAAAAAATACAAGCAGCGAAACTAACAGAAACAAACAAGTGTCTCTAAACTGCGCTGCCGCAACGGCATTTTCTTTTAAGTTTTTCACTATAGTTTACTGAATTTTACAAATATTTTTTAATAATTTAACACTTTAATAATAAACTAGACTCGATCTTGAACAGTTTTAATTATTTTCACGTTATATTAATAATTTAACACTATCGAAAGAAAACCGAACCGACTATATTTAATGGAAGACAAATGGAAACTAACAAATGAAACTGTCAATCAGAGAAGTTAAAAATAAAAAGGGAAAGAACGGCAGATAGAAAAGGAGAATGCTGCCAGATGTAGAAGGACTTTCTTATTTGAAATTTTATTTTTCTTTAAAACTTTTAAAAACACAAACATTGACAACAAAAAACTAAGTATGTATGTTTTGTTAAAATATTAGAGCGGGAAATATTTTAATGGCTGTTTCAATATATTAACCTAATTTTACTCTTTAATTTTGTCTAAGTTTCTTAAAAATACAACATTTAAATTCTTTAATTATTTTCCTTAAAAAATTATTCAAAAAGATTCACTATTGCAACAAAATGTTTATACAAAAAAAGAGCTTTTTTTGTTAACAGTTATCGAAAGAGAAATAATAGTGAGAGAGATTTTTATTCTCTCTAAAAAGTGTAAGTTTAATTTGTATTAGAAGAACACAAGCAGCGCAACTAACAGAAACAAACAAGTGTCTCTAAACTGCGCTGCCGCAACAGTATTTTCTTTTAAGTTTTTATACCATGTTTACTGAATTTTACTAATATTTTTTAACAACTTAACACTTTAATAATAAACTAGACTCGTTCTTGAACACTTTTAATTATTTCCACGTTATATTAATAATTTACCACTACCGACAGAAAACCGAACCGACTATATTTGATGGAAGACAAATGGAAACTAACAAATGAAACTGTCAATCAAAGAAGTTAAAAATAAAAAGGGAAAGAGCGGCAGATAGAAAAGGAGAATGTTGCCAGATGTGTAAAAGGACTTTCTTATTTGAAATTATAGTTTAACGAGGATTTTAAAATGACAAAGCTATTAAAATATTTATACGTGAATTAAATATTCAATTTGATAAATTTGAATTTCAATTTTATGTATTATCGGTGATATTTTTTTATGAAGATGGTTTTTAAATATCTTTTAAAGCGAATTTTATTTTTAATTCTGTTTGAAAAGAACAGTTGAAACAAATTAAAGGTTAAACAGTTAGTTTATATTTAAAGAAGCACCTCTTATTTTATAAGATTTTTATATACACTAAGCGAACGAACGATTTTTTATTAAAACTAAAATATGTATATATTAATTTTTCTTTTATCGATTTTTTTAATTATTAAATGTAAAATATTAAATCATTTGCTATATTTAATTATTACAAAAATTAGTGAAATATAAAACTTAAGATGAGCTTTTTTATGTTGACATTTAATTAAATAAAGAGATAAAGATGAGAGAGATTTTTATTCTCTCTAAGAAAATGTAAGTACAATTTGCATTAGAACAACACAAGCAGCGAAACTAACAGAAACAAACAAGTGTCTCTAAACTGCGCTGCCGCAACAGATTTTCTTTTAAGTTTTTATTCTATGTTTACTGAATTTTACAAATATTTTTTAATAATTTAACACTTTAATAATAAACTAGACTCGTTCTTGAACACTTTTAATTATTTTCACGTTATATTAATTATTTAACACTACCGAAAGACAACCGAACCGACTATATTTAATGGAAGACAAATGAAAACTAAAAAATGAAGCTGTTAATCAAAGAAGTTAAAAATAAAAAGGGAAAGAGCGGCAGATAGAAAAGGAGAATGTTGCCAGATGTGTAAAAGGACTTTCATATTTGAAATTGTAATTTAACGGGGATTTTAAAATGACAAACCTGTTAAAATATTTATACATGAATTAAATTTTCAATTTGATAGATTTGAATTTAAATTTTATGTATTGTCGGTGATTATTTTTAATGGCGATGGTTTTTAAACATTTTTTAAAGCGAATTTTATTTTTAAATCTAAGTTTGAAAAGAACAATTGTGACAAATTAATATTTAAAAAAATTAATTTAACGTTTTTTTTAATTTTAATAAATTCATTTTAATAATAATAATAATACTATTTAATTTTTTTTATAAGTTCTTCAAAAAAAATATTAAAGAGTTAAATTTTTTGGCACATAAAACTTTAAGAAGATTCTTATTTGTGTTGACATTTAACCAAATAAAGTTTATGATCAGGGAGACAATCACTCAAAGAGAAAAATGATTATATAATTTATATTCGAACAACACAAACAGCGAAATTAACTGAAACCAGCACGTGTTACTAAACTAATCATTAAATATGATCTGACCATTTTTGGATCTAGTCCCTATATAGCAATTACATCTGATAAGCAGATTATTATATGGGGACTAGGTTAAAAAATATTCCGATCAGGATCATATTTAGTGCTTAAAAACATATACAATCCAAATTTGAGCAAAATATGTTATACATTGTAAAGGTTAAACAGTTAGAAACAATTCAAAACATTATGATATGAACGAGTTTGAAAAAATCCACAGAAACCTCCATTTTAACAAAAGTAGTCAACTGCTGCCAAGAGAGCACCCTAAACACGATCCCACGAGAGGAATGTCTTTCCTTAGATGAACAGATTTATGATATGTATGTGCTAAGTGGTGTTTTGGGATTTACCTACAATTCTAAGATATATACTGGTAGTACAATGGTAGATGAAATTTTGCCCGAGGAGTCTAATTTAAGAGCTAGTGCTAATGTTGTCATCAGATTAACTCGATGTGTGGAAAACAATATTGACCACAAAGTATACTTTGACAATTTTTCTACAACTCTTCCATTGGTAGTTGAATTAGCCAAAAAGGGTATGTATTCTATTGGGACAACTCGCAGAAATAGGCTCGCAAACTGTAAATTACCATCGGACAAGGATATAAAGAAAGAAGCTCGTGGAAATCCATCGAATGTATGTGAGCGAATGCAGCGAGTCTAAATTGATTTCGGTGCTGATTTTGCGGATAGTTTAATTGGACGTTATAGCACAAAAATGAAGTCGTGAAAGTGGTACGTCCGGATATTCTATCATTTAGTTAATATAACAGTTGTCAATTCTTGGATTTTATATAAAAAAGTTTGTTTGATCCGCGAAGAAACACCAATGAGTATATCTGACTTCCGAATAAGTTTGGGAGAATCTCTTTGTGGGATTGGAATTGCCCCATAAAAAACAAGAGGTAGACCAAGTAGCTCTCCAGATCTACCTTTACAAGAAATAAAAAGGAAAATACATTAATTCCCACATACCATCCAATGATGTGCGGAAGGACGAAATATGCCACTGGCCTGTATACATTTATAAACGTTTGAGGTGTAAACTGCCAAGTTGCCATTGATACTTATTTACAAAATGTGAGAATTGTAGCAGTGCCTTGTGTTTTAGCAAATTATATTACAAATATGTATAACTTTTACTTGTGTGTAATATTTTAATTTCTCGAATTTGTTATTTTTTTCTTAAATTTTTTTTTTTTCGTTTATTTTGAAGCCATTTATTAAATTAACTACTAAATCTGAAATCCATAAATTTCAATAATTCGAAGTAGAAAACATTAATTTTTAGTTTCAGTATAAAATCAGTTTTTCATTGTAAGTATACATATGTATAGCCTTGCATATGCGCAACGGATGAAAAAAAAAACGTTTTTCCGGCTTTAAGGCCTAGTTACCCACACGTTGTTAAAATGTGATCGTATCGTATCGTAACGTTGGCATTTAGTCCAATTATAGAACGTAAAAAACGTACCAGCATGTTGCTGTGTAAAATTAACCAAACTTTATCAGCTGTTCACAAAGCTAACGATACGATACGTTTAGCTTAAGTTGAGTAAGCATTTGTATGTGTTTTTCATAAGACAGGTTGAATCAGCTGATTCCCGCCGATACCGTTACGCGTGGGTAACTAGGCCTTCAGATCATTAAATTTAGTATAATTTGATATAAATCATCTTATTTTGAAAAATCATGCATTAAAGGCTTAAATGAGCACTCACAAGGCTAAGAGAAAAGAATAGATATCATTTGTCATGGACACATAAATGACAAAATATAATTTTTTCTGATGAAAAAACTGAGACGCACCTAATGGTCACAGTTTTTATTGGCATGATCTACAAAAGCCAACTGCTCCTAAAATGAGCAGAAAATTTGGTGATTTTAGCTACTTTGGAAAACTAAAACTATGCTTTATATCAACAAAAATGAGATCCAGAACATATGTTGAAATGCAAGAGGTTATTTGGAGGAAAATTCGGGGCAAAAGTTAAGCCATCAGCAGGACAACGCGAGCGTTCACGTAATTAAGTTTTCAAAGAACTTATTTCCGCAAGCTTCAATCCCACTTTTAGACTAGCCAGCTAGAAGTCCGGACTTGAACCCAGTAGAAAACGTCTGGGGAATATTGTCAAGCAGTATGACAGCGAAAGAGAGCTAAAAATGGCAATTCACCAAGCGTGGCTAGATACTCAATGGATACTGGATACTCTCAGGACCTGTCCGTGTGTGCCCATGTAAACCCTGTAATCAAACTGCAGGTAGCAAATATGCATATATTTTGATTAACTTTGGTAAGCTTCTGTCGGTCATAAAACGAATGCTATTGAAATTGGTGAATTTCGGCGCATGTTCAAACCTAGACCTCATACAAATGATCCCTATGAGATCGACTTAAATTGCCATAAGATCCAAATTATCATATGCATCTCATTCAAATTGTATTTGTGTGTTTATTACATCCACTAATCAGTAGTCTAAAAATAAACCCTATAGGACAATTCTAATACATATAAAGCTGCTTCCCTGCTTTGCAGGCAAAAAAATAATTAATTCCGCTCAGATTTGGGTTTTGCTTATTATTTATACCCAATTAGTTGGACCTAAGACCAATTCTCTAAACGGATGGTATAGGGTATCGCATAATAGTGGGTACGTTTGTAAATGCAATAGTTATGCATCACTGCAGCATAATAAAAGTAAAACGATCAAAAAGAATCACTTGGCAGCACTGATTTCCGTCAAGTTTTTTATGCAATTGTTGAGCAGTTACAAAGCATCTGCAACAAGTGATCATGCATCAGCAACAAAACTTGGCATAACTGCCGTAGTGATGCAGAAATTTACTGCATTTACGAACGTACGCAGTTTTCTTACTTGATTTTATATGTATACATACATATATATGGATGTTTTAATCTCATTGGGGATTGAACTTATGTGATAATACAAATGTATTAACTAAATGTGGTCTTAGCTAAAAAATATGATTAAAAGATTTAGCAATAGCAAACAATTTTGCGGAACTGCTGTGAATTCAAAACTAGACATAATACATAGAGCACATCGCACATCGTTAAAGCAACGTAGCGATATCTCGATTGCATGACAAACTTAAAAAACCAGGACTAAGAATTGCTACATGAAAGATTGCATCCAAATTAGGTTACATTGAATTTTAACTCTACATGTTCTAGACTGAACTGAAATTATGTTTAGATAGTTGTCACAAAGGCAACATACCAATACATAAATTAATTAATTCTGGTATTACGTAACTTAACCGTTACATTAGTTTAAAAATTTAATATGAAAAACACAGTTTATTTAGATGCAAAATATAAATATATTATTAGTACTTACTTATTTCTCTATGTCATTATACAATAAATAGCTAGACAAATTGCTATAAATAAAAAAAAAACATTTTTTTCTTAAAAGCTAATATCGGCTTAAAAAAATTTTATTTTTAATATGTACAATCATATATGTGAGAACTACCAAGCTGGAGGAGTTTTTAAGCACTTCTCTAAAAGAAACGCTAATTAAAAAAAAAAACGTTCAAGATTAATTTTAGGTTTGCTTAAAGTTATTACAATATCCATAAGGATTTAAATATATTTTAATCTTAATATTAATTTATACAGTTTTGTATACTTTCAAGCAATATACATACCTGATCATAATAATAGCTACACCTTATTCATTAATATTAAAGTGATTATGAATCTAAGATATTCTCTTTTAAACTTCTGGATTTTTTTTTTCCTAATCAGTTTGATGTGGCAATGCCATTGTACAGAAAAAAAAAATGGCAAGTATGTTGTTTTCAATTAATTTACAGTTAAGAATTTATTTGAACTCAGTAGAATTGTTGATCATAATAATAGATAAGTAAGCCAAGAAGAGTGCAGAAAGTTCTGCACACCAAAGAAGGATGCAATGTAGGGTTGTTCCCCAAAAAAAGTTGAGCTTGTCCTACCCTAAGATAAAAGATTAGAGACGATTCGGAATTTTTTTTCATGTCGCCCTTTTAGTTTTTTGTTCACTACATCGCCATTTTTAGTCCTATAATAATATGTCGCATATCGTTGTGCATGGTTTCATTATGGCTACATTTCTTTCTCCAATAATTTTTTAATCTGTCGTCAAAAATTTTTCCGATTTTCAGTATCTCGGTTCCTATCCACGCTAATGGCAATTATTTTTAAACGAAACTAAAGACGCTCTAATTTCATGAAACTTTTGCTTTTAAAGTATTCAGTTTTATTAATAAACAAAAAAGTTAGAGGTATAAAAAAATAATGCTCTTATGGAAGTTTTTGTGTATTAAATGTACTATCACACGATATGTTTTTTACTTATGTAAATCAAATTTTCCCACAACAAAAGTTGTACACATCGTGTGATACATATGAAACATTGTTTATGTACAATACATGTGGAAAATCACATGTACATTTTTCAATTAGAACAGGTTCCATTTTAGTATGACAAACATATGAAAATACATCACTGTTTGTGGCGAAAGAAAAACAGAGTAAATTATAAAGATTAGTATTGAAAGAAAAATAAATTGTTTAATATTAATTAACAATTAAATGATCCAACCCATAAAAGCAAAGTTTTTATTAAAACTTTTTCTTTCCTCATACATATGAGTTTTGAATCTCTCCGTGACTGTGTGTGACTTTGCGTGACTATTTTAAAATTAACCTTTGGTCACAAGTTTATGGACCAAGTTTCAGATTGATTGGATGAGGGGATATGGGGTTTAAATCACTCCGTTACTGTGCGTGACTGTGCGTGACTATGTCAAAGTTAATGTTTTTCAGTGCAAGTGTATGGACCAAGTTTCAGATCGATCGGGTGAGGGGAAATGACATTTAGATCACTACGTGACTGTGCGTGACTGTGCGGGACTACCCGAAAATTAATCTGTAGTCACAACAAGACCATGGGCCAAGTTTCAGATCAATTGGATAAGGGGGAATGGGGTTGACCCACGACATACAGACAGACAGAGAGTATGACTTAAAAGAAAGAGTTAAAAAAGAAACAAGTAAGAGTGTTAAATTCGGCTGGGCAGAATCTTTGATACCCTCCATCCTTTTCATTTTCAATTTTCATTTTTAATTTTTCACTTTATATTTTTCGCTTTTCAATTTTCATCTTTCGTTTTTAATTTTTAGTTTTTAATTTTTAACTTCTCATTTTCCATTTTTCATTTTCCACTTTTCATTTTTCATTTTCCATTTTCGATTTTTCATTTTCCATTTTTCATTTTTAATTTTTCATTTTCCATTTTGCATTTTTCATTTTCCATTTTTCATTTTTCATTTCTAATTTTTCATTTTTCATTTTGCATTTTTAATTTTTCATTTTCATTTTCCACTTTTCATTTTCCATTTTTCATTTTCCATTTCCGATTTTCAATTTTTCATTTTAATTTTTCATTTTCTATTTTTCAATTTTCCATTTTTCAATTTCCACTTTTTATTTTTATTAATTTTTAATATTTAATTTTGATGATAAAAAAATATGTGGTAAAACTTGCTCAGGCCAATGTGTCACGTGCAGTATTAATATACACACAACTGTAATGACTTCAACAATACGAAGAATTACAACATATACAATATATCTTAAGAAAAACAACAAACACACTGAAAAATTTTATTTGTTCAAGAGTTTTTTCAAAGTTTCATTCATAGCTCGTGAACCCTTGGACCGATTTTGACGATTTTAAATAGCAACTCCTTTGGGATGTTAAAAAACGAACGGTCTAGCTTAGATATTGACGGCGTCATCGTGATTTCCACAGACAGACGACAGACGGTCATCAGTAAATCAACTTCCCTTGTTATAAGGATCAAGAAAATATATTTTTTTGGGGTCTCAAGAATTTATTTCGATGCGTTACAAACGGAATGACAAACCTATATATACCCTCTGCCACTTAGGTGTGGAGGGTATAAAAAGAGAGAATTATAGAAGGGGAAATATAAAATAGTGCAAAAAGCGTTGACATTCCAAATTGCAATTTTTATGGATGATTATTAATTTCTCTTTTTCTTTTCTTCTTAACTTGGATTTTGTCGTTCAGTGTTCAGTTATCAAATGGAAATAATCTGACCCATAAAAACAAAGTTTTTATTAAAACTCTTTATTTCCTTATACATATGAGTTTTGAATCTCTCCGTGACTGTGCGTGACTTTGCGTGGCAATAAATAAATTTAATCTCTGGTGTTAACAAGTCTATGGACCAAGTTTCAGATTGATTGGATGCGGGTAAATGGTGTTTAAATCATTCCTTGACTGTGCGTGACTATCTTTAAGTTTCAGATTGATTTATGAGGGGAAATGGGGTTTAAATCACTCCGTGACTGTGCGTGACTATTCATGACTCTGTGTGACTATCTCGAAATTAATCTTTGGCCACAACAAGTCTATGGACCAAGTTTCAGATCGATCGGATGAGGGGAAATGTGGTTCAAACCACTCCGTGGCTGTGCGTGACTGTGTGTGACTGTGCGTGACTATATCAAAGTTAATATTTTTTCAAGGTAAGTCTATTGACCAAGTTTCAGATCGATCGGATAAGGGGAAATGGGTACTCGGTGAAAATTAATCTATAGTCACAACAAGACTATGGGTCAAGTTTCAGATCAATTGGACTTTTAAAAATATTTTGTTTTCATTCTGAAATTTATATTAATATTATTATTGTTATTATTTCCAAATAAATGCATTCTACTAAATTTAAAACCAATAAATTATCGGGCCTATTCCCATTGGCGTTGTCGTTTGAAAACAAAATAAAAATGACAGTTTGGCATAAGATATATTGGTATTCTCCATTTAATAATAACGAAAAAGAAACGTTTTTTTTGTCTTCGCCATTGTTAGTAACGAACTTGAAACGACTACAAAAAATTAAATTAAAAATTAAAATTACGACAGTGCAGCAATTTGAAAAATTAGTGTCCGAAATAACTTTTGTCCGATAACTTCTCTTCTTCGTTTCAATATATTTCAAGAATGGCAATTTAGGAACGAAGCGACGATAAAAACGACAACGGTTTAGAAACTACAATTATTAGTTATCCCGAATAATTAATAAAATCTATAATATTAATAGGCTAGGCGATTTCTTGTTACCGATGTTTTGTTCTACCGTTTTATCCCGATTTTGACCAAACGCATATTGTTTGAAAGGTATTTCTTTTTAGCTGTTCACCAGATTTACAGATTTTTAAATTTTGCCTTTATGTATGCTACTAACACATACATAAAATTATACATATGCTGTGTGTTTTATTAAATTTGTTAATGTGTTTGTTAATGAGTTTGTTATCTTCATTCACAATAATAATAAACCAATAAAGTGTGGGTTTTGTGAATCGGCTAAGTTGAGAAATAAAGTTGCTAGAAATTGCACTCGAATTTCGAGCGCTGGACTCTGCCAGTTTAACATTAAAATGCATTACGAAGCGTGTGATATTGAAAGTTGGAAAAATTTTTGACGACGGATTAAAAAATTATTAGAGAAAGAAATGTAGCCTTAATGAAACCATACACAACGATATGCGACATGTTATGATAGCACTCAAAACGGCGATTAGTTTTTACTGTATATATTTTTGCCAGTAAGAATTAGCAAGCAAGAAAAAACATATGTATGTTTGAAATATGATTGAGTTTTATGGTAAATAAAGCAATAATACTACAATTCTATTTTTGTGCAAAAATTTTATATAATAATTCTGAGGAAACTAACGATAGAAGGAGTAAGTAAATATTCACATAACCAGGTTTCATTAATTTGAGTCTTTTGAAACGGGTTCCTGCCAAAAAAATATGTGTATCTGCCAATTTCTTTCATAAAAAATGTTTATTTTCAAAAGCAATAGGTAATGATATTAGTTTCAATGCATATTTTTACATGTTAAATAAAATAAATTCTTGTGATTAAGATATAATTCTTTTTTTAATTTAAGAGTTTCACTTCTTCTGCACTATTAAATGTGTTTACAATCAGCTGTTTCTATGAACTTGCAAATTCTTACAAATTGCTGTTCGTTTACTATTTTGGATATTTATGTAACTGAGAACTAATTTTTCTTATTCTCTGAAATTTGGGTTTTTACTGTTTTTTACTGGGAAAGTAAACGAACAGAGCTATTATGAGTACCAAATGAACTAACTTAGTAAACATATACTTTAATTATTATTTTGTTTTTTGCTATAACTGAAAATTATTTATAATTATTTATTTAATGTTTATTTTTCTATTATAATAAAAAAGTTTTTCCTTCCTTAAATAAAAAAATATATTAAAGTGTATCTATTATTATGAATAGGTGTGTACAGGCATGTCACAAAATCAAATTCCGTTCGAAAGTGGAATTGAATTCTAATTTGTTTGTTCATAAAACATAAAACGAAAATTTTATTCTGAATGAAACCACAATTTCCCAAATGGATTAAAGATGATTAATAATTAATTAGCACAACAAAATGTTTTCTGTTAAAGTATAAATTTCAATGCCAATAATAAACAATACGGAATCCAATAAATTTCGTGAGATGCCGGATAAAAAATTTTCGTTCATAAAGATTCTCTTAAAAACATTTTTTATTATTAAGAAGCAGTGATCGAAGTGTCATTTTTGTTATATTTATGCTCACTTAACGTGCATAGAAATAAAATAAATTAGTCTTACATATCTACATACAAATAATAATAACACAATATGGCCAATATATGTATAGTTTATGTTCGTTTCCACCTCTTTTTGCACTGATCGACTTAGAATCACTTTCAGAGTTGACTTAATGATGTCAGTCTGTCTTTGTAAACCTTTTGCCCAAACTATAGGTTGCGAATGAATGTTAATGATGAAATTTTGTCTACTTATAAGCTTTAATTTTCCATAAAACGATCGTTATTGAATTTGATACAAATCAGTTAAAGTTTAGACATAGCCCTCTTACAAATAATCCCTATTAGATAGACTTGAATTTCCCTAAAATCTAGATTATTACGTGCTTCTGCAAAATGTAGGAATTCAATTTGTTAAATTTCAAACGCAGATATATTTTAAATTGAGGACCATACGAATGCGAAATTTGCACCCGAAAAAAATCGAAGAGGGAAAACGACTATTTACAACTATTTAAATAGCATTGCAAAGTATGGGAAAACTTTGAAAGGACGCAATAAAATGAGAGAGACCACAGCTTTGTATTCAATTTCTATAATGTTGGCTGGAAAATTCATGAAGCGCTGTTGGTTCTAGCGTGTGCACAGTTGGTCGAGTGTTAGTCATCCCGTTTTTAGTTCAATGAAAACTAAAAAAAAAACTGGGGTCGAATCGTCGCATTCGTTATCGAAATTTTTCGATCGAAATTATTTTTTATTTTCCAAAATAAAATACTAATGCCGGTTTTCTCAATGTATCTTTAAACTGCCTGTTACTTAACCAGGACATAAATTTATTGGACCGATAAACTGCCGGTTAACAATTTTGGTTTTCTCAATGTACCGATAAAAACATTATTTTCAGTTGGCAATGCCTCTCAAAATACATAAGAAAGTTGGGAGAATTATTTTCAGTTGGCAATGCCTCTCAAAATTCATATGAAAGTTGGGAGAATAATTTATCTGTACGATAAAAAAATAATTCGCAGCTGAGTGCCGGTTAGCTTTGCGACAAATTAGAAGCAAACCAGACATTGAGAAAACCAAATTTCTTTAATCGGCAGTTTCTCGTTGGGATAAAAGATAATCGCCTATTGAGAAAACGGGCATAAGAGTAATTTTACTCTGCTAATGAGTTATGGTCCATAGTTAATAGTAAAAGTGAAACCAAAATATGGAATTTCGATTGATTTTACTCGTTATCGAATGCGACGATTTGCCCCCTGCTCTTAATGACAATCGTAAGTCACAGCGTCTCCAATTTGCCATTGATAAGATAACATGATCGGTCGAGCGGGTTAAGGTATTTTCTTCGATGACAAAACTACTACTTTCGTGACTTAAAAAAGGAAGAAATTTGTTGGCGAAGAATACACAGCAGAGAAGGAGTAGTTATGGTATGGGGAGCCATATCGTACTATATGGCTTTCGATTTGATTGTCGAATCAACAAGAATGACTGGAGATTCCTACAAAAGAATATTTGACTCGCCGCATTTCCTATAAAATGGATTTCCCAAGACGCTAATGCTCCGATTCATAACGCCAGAGCTGTATAATAGTGGATTTGTGATCAAAACCTAAAACTTATGGATTGCCACCCATATTAACCAGACCTAAATAGTAAGGAAAATGTCTGACAGTGGCTTGTGAGAAAAGTATATGACGACGGCAGGCGATTTGAAACAACAAAAGCTAGGAGCTTAATTTATCTTAATAACTTGAAGTCACTTTACCGGTATATGCCTAAACCGAATATTCGAAGTTATTTCTAAAAACATGGATGTAATTTCCTTTTATTAAATCGTTTATTAAACAAACAAAAGCATTTAACTAATTTCTTATAAAGGGTTTTTCAATAAGAGCGCTACAAAAGTTTTTTTTAATAAAACAAAAACGGTTTTGGATATCAAGGAAATTCTTTATTCCTGTGAAAGTACGTTCGATGCCATTATGTATGGAAATCGATCTCTTTTGCATGGCCACCACGGGCACGCTTTCAGAAGTCCAGACGCTGAACCCAATTTTCGACTGTTTTCAAGCATAAATCGCCCGATACTGCTGCAATTTCACGTTCGATATTCGTACGAATTTCACCAATCGTCGCTGGCTTGTTGGCATAGACCTTAGACTTGACGTAGCCCCACAGGAAATAGTCCAACGGCGGCAAATCGCACGACCGAGGCGGCCAATCAACTGGACCATTTCGTGAGATAACACGTTCTCCAAACTTGGTTTCCAATAAATTGATTGTGACATTCGCTGTGTGGCTTGTGGCGCCGTCCTGTTGGAACCACATGTCCTCCAAGTCCATATCATCCAATTGGGGCCAAAAATATTCGGTTATCATTGAACGGTAGCGATTCCCATTCACAGTAACGTGCCGGTCTTGATCATCACGGAAGAAGTACGACCCAATGACGCCGCCGGCCAATAAACCGCACCAAACCGTAATTTTTTCGGGATACAATGATGACTCATGGAGTACGTGTGGATTGCTGTCTGACCAATAACGCATATTTTGTTTATTGACGAAGCCATTCAGCCAGAAATGAGCCTCACCGCTGAAGATGATTTTTCGATGAAAATCCGAATCATTTTCAAGTTGTTGCTCAGCCCAATTCACGAACATACGACGCTTCTGGTGGTCAGGCGGCTTCAGTTCTTGCGTCAATTTGATCTTGTAAGGATGTAGGCCTAGATCATTTCGCAAAATTCGCTACAACGACGTCACAGCGATACCCAATGCTTGAGAACGACGTGTGAGAGACACATTTGGGCTTTCTTCAACTGAAGCCTCAGCGGCAGCAATATTCTCGACACTACGGCCACTTCTTTGTCTCACTGGCACGGGAACATTTTGTACTGTGCCTTTGGATTTCACTAGACGCTCAATTGTTGATCTGCTAGGACGATTATGACGACCATAAATTGGACGTAGCGCTCTTAACGTTGACGCCACTGACTCCGAATTTCGGTAGTAAATTTTAATAATTTCGACTCGTTGTTGGCGCGTATATCTTTCCATCATGAAATGGCAAACCTTACTGAGGAGAAATTTCAAAAGAGCGGCAAGAAATACGGCGTCGTTTGCTGTCCCTGTCTTTCTACTTTTGTAGCGTCCCTGTTGAAAAATCCTTTAGATTTAGGGTCTCATTCTATAAAACGAAACGTTAGGAAACGATAAAAATTTCTAGGAAAGTTTCAAGACCGATTTTTTTCATATAAAGAACTATTTTTTTTATATTCCAATAAAAGAAATATATATAAAAAAAACCTTTTCCATCTCTCGCTTAATTAATAATGTTACAACCCATAGAGATAAAAAAAATCGGTATCCACATTCGATATTGAGTAACATCACTCGAATTCCATATTTTGGTTTATTATTATTAATAATTTTGCCCATAAAAACAAAGTTTTTATTAAATCTCTTTCTTTCTTTATGCATATGAGTTTTGAATCTCTCCGCGACTCTGCGTGACTTTACGTGACTATTTTAAAATGAATTTTTGGTCGCAAGAAGTCTATGGACTAAGTTTCAGATTAATTGGATGAGGGGAAATGTGGTTTAAATCACTCCGTGACTTTGCGTGACTGTTTGTAACTATCTTAAAATTAATCTTTGGGTACAACAAGTCTATGTACAAAGTTTCAGATCGATCGGATGGGGTAAAGTGGTGTTTTAATATTTCCGTGACTGTGCGTAACTGTGCATGACTGTATCAAAGTTAATCTTTTTTCCACAGCAAGTCTATCGACGAAGTTTCAAATCGATCGGATGAGGGAGGTTTTAATCTCTCCGTGACTGGGCGTGACTATGCGTGACTATGCTTGACTGTGCGTGACTGTACGTGACTAAATCAAAGTAATGTTTTTTTCACAGCAAGTGTGTGGACTAAGTTTCAGATCGATCGGATGAGCAGAAATGACATTTAGATCACCCCATGACTGCGCGTGACTGTGCGTGACTACCCCAAAAATAATCTTTAGTCACAAGACTATGGGCCAAGTTTCAGATCAATTGGATAATGCGGAATGGGGTTGATCCACGACAGACAGACAGAGAGATTGAGTTAAAAGAAAGAGTTAAAAAAGACTATTAAACATCAGCTCTCATTTCACTTTTACTCTTAACAGGCCATAATTCGTTAACTGTAAGAGAATAAAATTATTCTTAGTATTTTATGCCTTTCAGACTTAAGTAGTGAAACGATTGTAGTCATTTTAAAACCATCAATATAAAAATTCTTTTTAGCAAAGTCTACTTTGTCTTTTTTTTACAAAACTTAATTCCTAATAAAAATAGTGGATCAATTTTAGTCACAGTCCTCATATAAAGCTGCCTTCCGATATTAACCTTAATCTGTCTAAAGACTTATAAGTTCAACAAATTTTGCTTAAATTTAATTTCCATAAGTTGTTGCAGCACATAAGTGGCCTAACTAAATATGGTCTGAATCAAACCATTTCTGAACTAATTCCCTTATTCACTAACGAAATTAACTTTTAAATATGTACAATTTCACTTAAATCTAATTAAACTTACTTGTTAATTTGTAAATAACGTCAGCCAGTGCGGTTGGACCTAATTGTGCGTTTACATCTGAGGAAAATCTAGTAGATTTTAGTTGAAATCTATTTCAAAATCTATACCTTTTTTGACATTTTGTGAGATTTTGTTTCTACAACAATAAACAGCTGACTAAAAGAAAACATATACATAAACTAGAAATACCAAAAATAAACAAAATAGGAAAATGGAAATATGGAAAATTCTAAAAAGGAACACATTTTATAATTATATTATGCATCAAAAACAAAAAAAGCACAAACTGAAATAGAAATTTTGCGAAACAACATCATTAACAACATTAAACGTATTGTTTGAACAACAAAAACAAATCCATTTTCCACAATTATAATTTAACAGATTGTAATGGGCACATGTCAGTATAAAAGGTTATAACTTTTCAATTACTAAATATTTTTATACCCTCCACACCTCAGTGGCAGAGGGTATATATGTTTGTCATTCCGTTTGTAACGCATCGAAATAAATTCCTGAGACCCCAAAAAAAAATATATTTTCTTGATCCCTATAACAAGGGAAGTTGATTTACCGATGAACGTCTGTCCGTCTGTCTGTGGAAATCACGATAACGCCGTCAATATCTAAGCTAGACAGTTCGTTTTTGTATAAAATCGTTTATTAACCTCCCAAAGGAGTTGCTATTTAAAATCGTCAAAATCGGTCAAAGGGTTCACGAGCTATGAATGAAACTTTGAAAAAACTCTTGAAAAAATAAAATTTTTCAGTGTGTTTGTTGTTTTTCTTAAGATATGTTGTATATGTTGTAATTCTTCGCATTGTTGAAGTCATTACAGTTGTGCGTATATTAATACTGCACGTGTCACATTGGCCTAGGCAAGTTTTACCACATATTTTTTTATCATTAAAATTAAATATTAAAAATTAATAAAAATAAAAAATTAAAAATGGAAAATGAAAAATGGAAAATGGGAAATGAAAAATGGAAAATGAAAATTGAAAATTGAAAAATTGAAAAACTGAAAATCGAAAATGGAAAATGAAAAATTAAAAATGGAAAACTAAAAATTAAAAATGGAAAATGAGAAATGGGAAATGGAACATGAAAAATGAAAATTGAAAATTGAAAACTGAAAATTGAAAAATGCAAAATGGAAAATGAAAAATGAAAAATGAAAAATGAAAAATGAAATATGAAAAATGAAAATGAAAAATGAAAAATGAAAAATGAAAAATTAAAAATGGAAAATGGAAAATGAAAAATTAAAATTGAAAAATGGAAAAATGGAATATGAAAAATGGAAAATGAAAAATGGAAAACGGAAAAAGAAAAATTAAAAATGGAAAATTAAAAATGAAAAATTAAAATTGAAAAATGGAAAATGAAAATTGAAAATTGAAAAATTAAAAATGAAAAATGGAAAATGGAAAATAGAAAATGAAAAATGGAAAATGAAAATTGAAAATCGAATATGGAAAATGGAAAATGGAAAATGAAAATGAAAAATGATAAATGATAAATGAAAAATGAAAAATGAAAAATGAAAAATGAAAAATGAAATATGAAAATGAAAAATGAAAATGAAAAATGGAACATAGAAAATGAAAAATGAAAAATGAAAAATGAAAAATGAAAAATTAAAATGGAAAAATGGAAAATGAAAAATGGAAAACGGAAAAGGAAAAATTAAAATGGAAAATGGAAAATTAAAAATGACAATTGGAAAATGGAACATGGAAAATGAAAAATGGAAAATGAAAAGTGAAAACTGAAAAATGAAAGATGAAAAATGGAAAAAGGAAAATGAAAAAATAAAAATGGAAAATGAAAAATTTAAAATTAAAAATGGCAAATGGAAAATGAAAAATTAAGAATTAAAAATTAAAATTGAAAAATGGAAAATGAAAAATGACAAATGGAAAATGGAAAATGAAAAATGGAAAATGAAAAATTAAAAATAAAAAATGAAAAATGAAAAATGGAAAATGAAAAATTAAAAATGGAAAATGGAAATGGAAAATGGAAATGGAAAATGGAAAATGGAAAATGAAAAATGAAAATTGAAAAATGAAAAAGAAAAATGAAAAATGAAAAATCGAAAAATGGAAAATGAGAAATTTAAAATGAAAAACTAAAAATGAAAAACGAAAGATGAAAATTGAAAAGTGAAAATGGAAAATGGATAATGATAAAAAATGGAAATTGAAAATGAAAAATGTGGAGGGTATCAAAGATTCGGCCCAAGCGAATTTAACACTCTTACTTGTTTATTATAGATTCCTTTTTTTTTTTGTTAAAAATTAATATTTTATTTCCTTTTTATTTTTGCTTTTGCTTTTGTTTTTAAATGTCAATTTTTCATTTCTACTACAATATTACAAAAACACAGTAGTATTATTTGGTAGTGCCCAAGTTTGACAAGATTTTGTGAGATTTTGCACAAATCTAGTAACGAAATCTCGAAATCTCGTATATACTAGATTTTGCTTAGATGTAAACGCACTATAAGATACTTTACTGAAACTCATGACAAAGGGTATCGTAAAATCGATCGAGACCGATTATGACTTTCATATTTGTTTTTACTATTTTAAAACAATTTCACATAGAAAAAAATATTTAAATAAAATTTTGTAAAATGTAAAAAAAAAAAGTAGTAACAATGAAGCGAACTTGAAATGTTTTAAAGAATGCTTACGAGAACACAATTTAATGTTCTTAAAATAAAAAAAATATTTCAACTTTAGATTTACAAAAACAACCAAAAGTTTGTTTTCACTGGTGGTGGCTTCATTAGATGATTTTCGAAGAATCTGTTTCACTTAAATAATTCAAAAGAAATCAAATAGGGCCGTTTGAAGGATTCTAGCCTTTCTATACATAATTCCGTTTATTATGTTAAAAAAAGCTCTACAGTTTGGTGGAGTGTCAGGTTGTTTTTAATAGGGCGTTTTTATAGGCAATTCTTTATGTCCACTTCGCCATATTAACTTCCAAGTATCTCAGGCAGCTTAGTGTATCGTCCACAACTGCAAAATAGTCGACAAATTCCCACTATTTTATATTTTAATTTTTATTTTTGGACGCCGGAAATTTGTTTAAAATCACATTTTACATACTTTTCGTCATTCATTGAAAAGACTTAAATGACGCATTCAATAACTTCCGGGCTTGAGTTTTAGCTATTTTGTCTATGTCAGTGTGCCACTTTAAGAGTTTTATTGCTTTGTGTAATTTTAAATTAATTTTGTTACACTTTAAACCCAAGATCCAACATATTTCTTTTTTGATCTTTATTGCTTGATCATTTTCGATCTTTATTGCCAAATTTTGATTCATATATCAACGTTGTCCGCAGTTGGTTTGAGATTTTGTAAATCGATTTATGACATTTCTAGCTGTCGCCCGTAAAGCATCCACATGTCGGCCTATTGCTGCAACTGAAGTTTTCAAGATGAGTGTACACACCTTCTTTACTTAATAATTTTCCTTGTGTTGTCAACGCTTTGATATTCATTTTATATTCTTGAGACCTCAGAGAATTTGAAAATCAACGGCATAATTTAGTTTTAAGAAAATTCGTAAGCAAGCTTTCTTTATAAAGTTTAACATTTTCTTAACCTAATATAAATATAATATGAAAATTTTCAAATAATAGTATTGCTAAAACATACAATGTAAACTGCATATTTTTTAGAACATTTACACACAATTTTAGTTCCTGTATAAATAACAGTTTTTTAGATATTTCGAATAATAAGAGACATAATTTTTTAAAAATACTTAGCATGCTAATCAATTCTACATTATAAAATCTTAAATGTACAAAAAAAAAGAACATATTAAGAACAATTAAATGTAAATATCATTACATTCCAATGAGCTTACTGTATCTGTTTAGTCTTCCAAAAAATATCATAATTCATTATCGGAATCTGAATCTAATTGCTGAAATAGTTTATCAAGATCATCATGATGTAATTTCCTACTGCTCTCATGTACTGTTGAATACAATGCTTTCACGTGATGATCTGTTGCAGCTGATACGTGTTTAAAAGTTAGTAATTCTGATTGGCCCAAAAAGTTACGTTCAGCTGATGATGGCGTAACAGATGCATTCGTTATTGATGGAAAATTTTCAGAGATGATAATAAGATCTAGAATATAATTAAACAATGTGAAAATTAAAAAAAAAATATTAATTTTTGTTTACTTAATAGGAAAATGTCATAAAAAGTTTAAAATGTTTTTCAATTATATATTCTTCATTTATTTACATATTTTAACAAATTTGATATTTACATATGAGATCTTATCTTTACATATAGATATTGCAACAAATAATATATAGGATCTAAAGATATTAAATAGTTTTTATTTTATTTTTTAATGATTTTTAAAGGAATATGGGAGGAAAAAAACCTTTATCTATAGTATTAATAGGCCAGGCGATTTCTTGTGACCGATGTTTTGTTCTACTGTTTTATCCCGATTTTGTCCAAACGTATATTATTTGAAAGGAATTTCTTTTTAGCCGTTTTGCAGATTTACAGATTTTTAAATTTTTTCCTTTATTTTGAGTGAATTGCATTTAAAGTTGCTACTAACATAAAATTATACAATGCTATGTGTGTGTTTATTAAATTTGTTAATGTGTTTGTAATAAAAATGAGTTTGTTTTTTGTGTTGATTTGTGAATTGGCTATAATTGATTACATAACTTTAGGGTCTTAATTTAATGAAAAAATAAAATTTCCTAGAATTTGCACTCGAATTTCGAGGGCTGGAATCTGCTAGTATGATTTAATATATTCAAATAGTATTAGAAATAATAGACCTCTATAAGCACATAATTTTCAATTTGGTGATTTCTTTTTAGTTTTACGTTATTTCTCTACATTCTCTTATCAGTGGGTAAGAGGAATTTTCAATTTTGGCAAAGTAATTGTTATTAATCCTTGATATGAAATCGATCATTTTTTCATAACCTGTTTCTTCATGAAGAAGATTTGTAGAATACCTCCAGGGCTTTTTATATATAATTTTAAGACATTTGTTTTGTATAATTTGTAAGGGTTTTAGGTGACAATTGGCAGTGTCACTCCAAATAGGACACGTATGTTAATATTGGCCTTATAACACTTTTGAAGACTAGATTTTTGTTTTGGTGGTTTAGAAATGACCTTCTACTTAGTAGTGGCCATAATGCTTTAAATGATTTAATAGCTTTTTGGCACGTAGCCATAATATGTTGTTTAAATGTAAGCTTTTTGTTCAAGACAACTCCGAGATATTTGACATCGTTAAGTACATTTATGGTATTATTTCCAATAAGAAGATGGAGTCTTGGCAGTCTTTTGGGAGATTTGTTGAATGGAAAAATTATTGCTTGGGTCTTGCTAGGATTAATTTTGATTTTCCATTTGTGGAAATATTTACTGCATTTTACAAGTCCCAATCCATTTTCTTCAGGAGTGCACTTGTAAGTTTGTTTGAAGAATTTAACGCAGTATCATCTGCGTAATAAGCAATTTTCATATATTTTGGGACTTTAAAATCGGATGTATATTCGAGTAAAGCAATGGCGACAAGACTGATCCTTGAGGTAACCCTGAGGTAATGGTTTTTGGAGTTGATGTTTCATTATTAATCGCAACTTTAAAGCTTCTGTCGTGAATGAAATCTGAAATAAGTTTACATAGATATTTTAATATATAAAGGGTGTCCCAACAAGAACGCAATTTTTAAATCTGGCAACATTCGAAGTGTCATTGTTTGACATTTGAACAATTGTTATTGTTTGCTAGTAGAAGGTACGAGGTTAGTAAAAATGGAGCGCTACACGAATGAACAACGCATTCTCATTGTGAAATTGTTTTACCAAAATCGTGAAAGTTTTTCGCCTACAGTTCGCAAATTGCGATCAATTTGGGGTCACAATAATGCTCCAAAAGAGTCAACTGTAAAGAGATTAATGGATGAATTTGCCGAAACTGGGTCTGTTAGTGATGTAAAGACAACAACGCGCCATCGACCAGGTCGATCGACCGAAAATGTTGCAGCTGTACGTGATGATGTCGCTCAAACTCCATCCACCTCAATTCGACACCGAGCTCAGCAAATTGGTGTCTCCAAATCCACTATGCAGCGAATTTTGACGAAAGATTTGCATCTTCATGCATACAAAGTTCAATTGACTCAGGAACTGAAGCCAGCTGACCATGGACAGCGAAGGGAGTTCGTTAATTGGGTATTGGAGAGACAACATGAAAATGCTGATTTTGCCGCTAAAATCATCTTCAGTGACGAGGCCCATTTCCATCTTGATGGCTTCGTCAATAGGCAGAATTGTCGCATTTAGGGTGAGGAAAATCCTCGAGTGATTCACGAGAAGCAAATGCATCCTCATCGTGTCACTGTGTGGTGTGGTTTGTGGGCTGGAGGAATCAGTGGACCTTTTTTTATGAAAATGAGGCAGGTCAAGCGCAAACAATCAATGGTGTTCGGTATCGTGAAATGATAACCAGTTTTTTTTTGCCTCGAATTGAAGAAATGAATGTGGAGGGCATGTGGTTCCAACAAGACGGCGCCACATGTCATACAGCCAGAGAAACAATTCAATTGCTGCATCAGTCATTTCCCGGTCGTGTTATTTCGCGTTTTGGAGATCAGAATTGGCCGCCTAGATCGTGCGATTTAACACCATTAGATTTTTTTCTTTGGAGTTTTTTGAACTCGATGGTTTACGCGAATAAGCCGACGACGACTCAAGCCTTAAAAGAGGAAATTGGACGCTGCATTAATGAAATACCGCAGCATTTATGCAAAACGGTCACTAAAAATTTCATTAAAAGATTGCGTGCATGCCAGCAAAGCCGCGGCGGCCATCTGCACGATATATTGTTCCATACATAACCTCATTCTGTCTACTTTACGATATAATAAAGTTTCACGATTTTTTTTTAAATATCTGTGTTTTATTTAAAATTTAAAAATTGCGTTCTTGTTGGGACACCCTTTATTTGCATCAAGAAGTTTAAATAAGAGGCCATTATGCCAAACGGTGTCAAACGCTTTTTCAACATCTAACAATATTAGACCCGTTGAACGTTATTGTTTTTATTGGTGATTATTTAATTTTAAATCCTGTGTATTTGGTGAGTAGTGCTATGCTCTTTTTTAAATCCAAATTGTGCTTTAGAAACAATAGAATTGGTCATTACAAATTCACTAAGACGATAATGTAGTATTTTTTCAAATATTTTACCTAAGTTACTTAAGAGACTAATAGGTCTGTAGCTATTTGGGAAACAGTTTAGTTTGATGCAGCTGTTAAATATTATAACCAGTAATTTTAGAGCTTTGAGTGGTTTTTTCTTTAAGAGCAGATTGGGAACATTGTCAAAACCAAGGGGATTTTGAGGGTTTTATTGATGAGACAATATTCATTACTTCTTCAAGAGATGTATAAATTGCAGATTCAGAACTGGGATTTTCGTTCTAAAATTATTTACTGTTGAATTTATTAATGTATCCGCTGAATGGTTGTAGTTCGAAGTGAGGTTATTTGCTTGGACAAATGTATTTGCCAGGACTTCAGCCTTGTCCTTATCAGATGTTATTTTTTTCTTTCCAACTTTAAAGTGAGAGATTTGATTTTTTCCTTTTCCTCGCAAGTTCCTGCTTATTTTCCAGATGATAGGTTTTAAATTGGATAATAATTGACACCATTTCTTATTGCGCTCCGAAATAATACTTTTATCAATCATGTTAATTAGAAACTTAGTACATTGATTATAAAAAGTTTGCTCGGCTATATTTGAAGATCGTTGGCTTTTTCTTTTAAATCTTCTTCTTAGTTTTATATATTTCACGGTATTTTCTGGTAATGTGTAATTATTTTGTTGAGCTGCTTCGAAAACTACTTTTATAAATTTTTGGATTTCCTGATCAATTGCTACCTTGGTATTGTACATATCCGAATATAACGTGATTTTATTGTTTAAAAAATTCATATAAATGTTCTAGTTGGTTGCACTATAATCATAATAATTGATGCCAACCTGCAACCTGCATTGATCTTTTAAGTGTACATATAATGGGGCGATGGTCTGATGGTATTTCGTAATCCATTGTTTTTACGTCTATATTTAAAGCGGAATTGCATAAAATTATATCGACTGTGGATGCTTCGCGATTGTGTTGATGGGGGAATAGGGTTGGACTATAACGATAGTGTATGAAAAAATTGCTTGATTGCTGTAGATTGTTGAGTGCGATTCCTGCAGTATTATTTGAACGGCAATTCCAAGAACAATGTTTGGCATTTAGGTCGCCAAAATCTAGTAATAATAAATTAAAACAAAATTTTGACTGCATACCTATATGAATTTGAAGGAGCCAGGATATCAGTGCTGGATTTTTTAAAACCGGATACACGGTCCCTGCCCCAGTTATGAGACAATTTAAAGAAAATTTAAAATTTATTACAGAAGCTCAAGAATTTTAATCTATTTTTAAACAAGTAAGGGTGTAAGTTATGTTGTGCCGAATATTTGATACTCTCCAACCGTGTTCTAAACACAATATTATAACTAAGGTTGTCGACACTAAGAGACAAGCAAAAAAGGCTGAATTGCAAATTAGAAAGGCTAAATTTTAGGTATTTCTATGGTGTTTTTAATTGAAAGCAATTATTAAATGCAATGATTATAATTGTAAACACATACAATTATATTTTTGTTTGTGTATGAATCGCGGATACATATCTACAGTGCCGGACTTATTGAAACAAAAAATCCATATTCTTGTCAAAATGAGATACCTTCACTTAATTGTGAATAAACCCGGAACGCGTTCATCGATTTTCATAATCTATGTCTCATTTTGTTCATAAGCTATGTATGTAGCTTTAAGAAAAATTAAGCCTTGAAATTATTCTCCCTTTTAGAATTTGTCATGACTTTTAAAAACAAAAAATTTAAATTGTTTCGGCAAAAAAATATTTTTTTTTCATAAATTTATTTATATCTGCGAAATTGTTGATTATGTAGAGAAATGGTATAAGAATAGATGAAAGGAATGGTAATTCTTAATTTTTCTAAATTTATTTCAGCAAAATCTGAGTAGTCGTTCTTGAGTTATGACAAACAAAAGACTATAAGATAAAGGTGGGGAAAAATGGGTGTGATATTCGGATTCAGGAGGTAATTTTACATTGGAATCAGCAGGAATAATGCCGGGGCCGATTTTCTTGCAGAACAGTGTAATAAATATGATATAAAATATAAAAAGAGAAATAACACAAAGTACATTTTAAGCAGAAAAAAGTATTCATACAGTTTGAAATATTTTTGTAAAAAATATTATTTTAAAATATTTAAAATATTTGTGGAGTAACCTTTCTTTTTTATGACTTATTTCAATCTTCTGGGCATTGAATGGACCAATTTTTTTTGATGTGAAACATCTATACGCGCAGAGGGGTAAATTTCTATTTCACAATACAATCACAAAAACAGCGTAGCATCCCAGTATGCATTGAAAAATTATTTCTCCAATGTTGGAGAAAAGTTAAGTTCTCAAATTGATATCTAATATAATTCTCAACTTGAGTTGAACAATTTTTCTCCTTGTTTGCTTTCAACTTGATATCAAGTTGAGACTTAAAATTTTTTCCAATCTTTGAGAAATATTTTAACATAACATCTCCACTTGAGACCAAACTTTTTCTCAACTTGAGTACGATTTATGTTGAGTTTGAGATATTATTTACAACTTTTGTATTCTCGTATGGCAGCGCTGTTCATTTCTCACAGTAAAGGCCGAGTTAGCCCCACGTAACCGTAACCTAAGGTGTCAGCCGTTTTTTTTTTCACATGAAAAACAGTTACCGAACAGAACTGCAACGTAACTGGATCGTCCCAACCTGCTGAATTTGATTTTCGCTACTTTTGTACGTGACATTTGTGAACAGCTTACAAAGTTTGGTTAATTTTACGTTCTATAATTGCACTAAATGCCAACGTTACATTTACGGTACGGTTACATTTTAAAAATGTGTGGCTAACTCGGCCTTAACGTTGCGAATCATATGTTCTAATTTCTAGAAATAATAATAATTCTGAAAGTTTTCAGCTTTGTGGTAAATTTTAATTATCTTGATTTAAAAAGGAATTGTTGCAGAAAAGAAAAATTAAATAAATAAAAGGGAGGTAAAAGTATAAGTTTTATATAATTAATGATATATATCTATAATTAAATTTGTGATATACATTATAGAACAAAAAAGTGAAAAGTGTGTTGTCATCTTGCCAAAAGCACCATTTAAGCAGGCCTCTGAATTTAAAGAATTCGAGTCCAAAGTACAATCAAGTACAAACAAGTTAAGCGACCTGGTAAGTTTCACAAAAATATGAGCAATATTCAAGGCTAATTACTTTATTTGTTATTAGGTTTCAAACCTACAAAATTTCTAAAAATTGCATGGCGGAAATTGGTCACTGATGAAGTAGCCAACAAATACTGCTGGCAAGGAACAAATTCCAAAGAACCTGTACGAGCTCTCAGCGTAACGGCGGCATTAAAACGTGATTATATTTTTATGTTTTGATTCCGTTTGATATTAATTAAATCTAATTAATCTTTCCAGATGCCTACAATCAAAAATTTTGTGCTGCTTCTTCGGACAGCGAGAACGATAATTTCATTTTTCCAGCATGCCAACAACCGCCTACAAAAAAGGTGAACTATTTAAATGAAAAGGATGGAAACAAAATTAATTGATATATTTTTAACTATTTCTACTTTTTTAAATTTTTTAATATTAATTTAATTTAATATTAATTTAAATATTTAACATGCGATTCTTAGAAATTTTGTTTAATAGCCACAAATTAGGGCCATAAGTCCGGCAACCTAATAACAAGTTGAGTAATTAGCCTTGAATATTGCTTATATTTTTGTCAAACTTACCTGCTTAAATGGTGCTTTTGCCAATATTGACTTACGTTTTAAGGTTGCCGTACCGTCCCTAAATTTTACCTCTTCCAATACTCTTAATTTATTATTAATTCTATAGTTAAAAAATTTTTAACATGTTATAATATTTAATGTCATAAATAATAAATTAAATTAAAAATTGCCGAAAAAAGTTGAAATATATATATATTTTTAATTATTTCTCTTTTTTTCCTTTTTCAATTTAAATTCTTATTTATGTCCTATATAATAGTCAAAAAAAGTACAAATAAGTAATTCATTTACTTTTAATTCTATATTTAAACAATTTTTAACATGTTATACTATTTAGTATGTCATAAATAATAAATTAAATTAAAAATTGCCGAAAAAAGTACAAATAATTAATTGATATATTTTTAATTCTATTTTTTTTGCATTTTTTAATTTAAATTCTTACTTATGTCCTATGTATATAATATTAATATTCAAAAAAGTACAAATAATTATTTAATTTATTTTTAATTCTAAATTAAAAAAAACATGTACATGATAATACGTATTAAATATGTAATAAAATTAAATTGAAACATTCAGAAAAAAGTACAATGTTTCCATTTCTAAAATTAATATGATTTTTTTTAATATGGCAATTCCAATTCCATTTGATACCAATTGGAGAAATTTCTTTGCTATCAAGTTGAGAATCACAAATTTCTCAATTTGATAACTAAGAAAATCACCATATAAAAAATGTGCCTTTTAAGTTGAGAAGACTATAATCCGACTATTGAGGTGCATTTGAGAATTAACGTTGGAGATTTGAGAAATATATTTGATCTCAAATGCACCTCAAGTTGATAGCAAACAATAATGTTTATTGGGATGTGAGCCGTAAGACAAAATCGGTGTGACTTATGATTGTATTGCAGCAAATCCTGAGGAGTGGTGAACAACCAAGCAAAAAAAATGTCATTTAATTCGCACATGTCATACATCAAATTGTCTAATTTAATTATTTCAATTATCTAATTTAATTATTTTAAGAAATGGTATTACTATAGCCATATTTATGATGATTGTTCTCAACATTTTTTAATTATCATATTAGTTGCAATCTGGTAACATGTTTTTCTCCAAGCGATGCAATCAAAAATGGCTGACTTGATGTTCTAAGTTGGTAGAGACATCAGTAGTGTGTTTTTTATCAAAGGAATTGCAAAGCCTCAAGTTTCAAGGTAAATAATATTATTTTTAGAAAAACTAATTAACATGTCACAAGCGTAACAAAAAGTATCCTTTCAGTTAGAATAAATCGGATTCTGTACTCATTATTGTTTTGTAACATGTGTAACATATAAAAAGTAACACTGGCCATGTGTGCAAGCATAATATAAACAAAAATGCTATTTTACCCAGTTATAACTATTTTGAATTAGTGCTACGGTTGTGACACACATGTTGTTACGTTTGTGACACAAAATGTTTCGGTTGTGACATGTTATTTTTGTTGCTATTATTTACACATATAGGGTAAAAGATAGTTTCCTTTATAAGGAACATATACACAATGTACATAACACACACGTGGAAAAAGAACAATCATACACATTGTAAATCACACGATGTACAAATAAAACTCATGCCGTATTATGTTTTTCCTACTAATGATGATTTTGAGACTGATGTTCGAATAGAACAGATTAAATGTTATTTGCCTATTCCTAAAGAAGTTCGGGTGAAATTGTATTTCAAAGATAACAAGTTTTTAAAATGTTTCATAATAACGAGGTTTTCGTTGAAAATGAAAAATAAAAAATGAAAAATAAAAAATGAAAAATAAAAAATTAAAAATAAAAATGAAAATTGAAAAATAAAAATTTAGAAATAAAAACTGAAAATTAAAATATGATAGACGAAAAGTGAAAAATGAAAAAATTAAAAATAAAAAATGAAAAATTAAAAATGAAAAACGAAAAATTAAAAATTAACCGGTTGAAATAATATATAATAATAATTATTTTTATATTAGCAGAGCCCCTACAGTTGATAGCTATAAGTGATACATATGTGGATGACGGTTTCTGTTTGATTTTAAAAAGTGTCATAAAAAATCTTTAATTACTAGATGTTTATACATCTCCCCTGTGATCGGACTCACATGAATTTTTTTACGTCTGCTCCATTATTTTTCCATTCTTGCAATAGGACTTCTTTTAGTTGAGCCTTACCATAATGTGGCACTTTTGTACTCGTCTGCCCAATTCACTCCATAGAAGTTTTTCCGAAGCCTGACTTTTCAATGATTTGCAGTAGGTTTTCCTCTAAAATACTATCCCTTGTACCGTCGATGAAAACTAAGTTTTCTACACCTGCTGCATACTATATGATTTTTTTTAATTCGGTATTTTGCCTCCTCCAAACTCTTATTCTTCCAGCCGATTGGAAAATGTAAAATTACCTCTCATCTGAGAATAGTACTTCATACCAGAAATCGTTAAGTTTATTTTTGTAAGCTTTTCCAAAATCTACACGTTTTGAGTTGTTGATCTCGCTAATTAGGGGTCTTTCCCTGCTATATGTGAACTATAGCCGGCACGATGAAGAGTCTTACGCATAGTTTTGGGGTGAATTTCTTTATTTATCTCCTGCAAACATTCTGCAGCCATTTGAGAGAGGTAGTTTTAGAATTCTTTTTTATTTTTCTCTATATTTGGGCTTCATCTCTCGGGCTTAGTTTCAGCGGTCGGGTACAACGTTGATAGTTTGTATAATCTGAAGCATCTTTACATCGTTTTACAATGCTGCATATAGTAAATCGGCTTCATTTTACAATTTCACCAATTTCTTCATACGATTTTTTTTGTTTATAAAGATTTAATATAATTTTTCTTTTAGCTTCAATAGTTTCTTTTTGTTTTTTACAAAATTTTGCTTCTTAAAGTTTATTAATTTGAAACAAAGCACATAACAGTTAATGGTACTTTTCCCTATTCATCAACAAAACAAAAATTCATATTGATGTATTGATACTGTGTGAATACTTTTGTCTGGCTGATACCGTACTTTTAACTAATTATTATTTTCTCTTTTATGTGTCATGCTTAGGATACGTTTTACATTATGTTTAAATGACACTGGTCTACAAATGAAAAAAAATCGACTGCAGACACGAAGCATGTTTTTTAACTAATCTGGGTGCGCTAAATTCGAATCTGGTATAAAAATTGGGCTATCACGTCTTGTTCATTATACCCTATACCACATAGTGGTATAATGAACAAGACGTGATAGCCCAATTTTTATATAATGACTTTGTGCTGCTGTTTGTAACTACCAAAAATATTTGGCCTAGACCCATCTTTTATTATACCGATCGAATCAGAATCACTATCTGATTCGATTTGACGATGTCCGTCCGTCCGTCTGTGTGTCCATGTAAACCTTGCATTCAAACTGCAGGTCGCAAATATGAATATATTTTGACGAAATTGGGTATATAAGCTTTTGTCGGCCATAGGATGAACGCTATTGAAATTGGTGAGAATCGGTCCATGTTCAGACCTAGCCCCCATACAAATGAGCGCTATGAAATCGACATAAATTGCCATAAGATCCAAATTGTCATATAGATCTTACGCAAATTGAGTTTGTATGCGTTTATTACATCCATTAATGAGTAGTCCAAAAATTATCCCTATGGGACAACTCTTAGTCATAGGCCCCATATAGAGCTGCTTCCCGATCTTCACTTAAATCTATCAAAAAATAAAAATATTGCACTGATTCTTCGCAAATTTTGTTTGTATATATGTTTTAAAAATACAAGAGACTTTACCAAACATGGTCAGGATCGGTCCACATTTCGACCTAGTCCCCATATAAATATAGCATCCGATATAAGCTTCTTCATATCTGCAGCCAAAAAAATTAATAACAATGCCACTCAAATTTGGTTTGTGCTTATTTTCGATATCGAATTAGTTGGACCGAAGAGATAGGGTCTCTAAACCATCGTACAGTCGGTCTAGACCGACTATAGTTTCTTACTTGTTTTTTATCGCATGCTGGTAATACTGTAAAACGGTCAATACTGACACTATAAGTTCACAATAGTAACGTTTAAGCATGTCAGGGAGATCGTGTGTTACGGATTCACGCTACTTTTGCTTTGTGTTTGGTAAATATTTGGTTGGAAAAAAAGGATATGCAATATCAGAATCATTAAAATGTGCATATTTACATTATTTTGGTTTTGCTGTCAAAAACTTGGACAAACCGTGGACACCGACAATGTTTTGCAATAGTTGCAGCACTGTTTTATACAAGTGGTCAAATGGCAAGAAGATCTATTTCGATTTTTCAATTCCAGTACTTTTGGAGAGAGTCAAGTAACCACCAAACCGATTGTTATTTCGGTTTAACAAAAGTTGAAAAATCGAAAAAATATTACTTACGCGAATGTCCCATCAGTTTCCAAACCAGTTCAACGTCCACCAAATGAACCAGTGCTACGGGCAGTGAGTCCGAAACATCTTTCACCAGCAGTGGTAGTTTGTATGAGGCTGATGATGAACGCCATTTAGTGACTCAAGCTGAGCTGAATGATCTAATTCGGGATTTACATTTAACGAAGCAAGACGCAGATTTACTAGCTTTACGCATGCAGCAGTGGAAACATCTTGCAGTTGGGACAAAACTAACAATCTATAGAAATGGAAGCTTGGAATTGGCTGCATATTTTGAAAATAAACACTCTATTCACTCTATTCACACTCTATTCACACTATACTAACCAGCCATTGACAAAACTGAATGAAGATTATTTATTGATGGCTCTAAGTGCAGTTTAAAGGCTGATATTTTGCATAATGGGAATGAAAAACCATCCATACCAACTGCTCATGCCATTATACAAAGGAAAATTACGAATCCGTAACGGAAATTTTGACATTACTCAAATACAACGATCATAAATGGAAGATCTGTGGTGACCTTAAGGTGATTTACATTTTTTTGTATATCTGTGGTCACAAGCAATAACCACCTAACTCGAAAATCATGCTTTTGAGAAAAATAGCTTTTTATATAAATGTAATGGGGCTTCATTGCGACTTAGGTCAGAATATTTTTATTAATATCTTTTTAAAAAGCAGTGTTAGAGAAATAGGGATTTCACGTAAATATAAAAATTTTTTAGTAGAATACATAACTCAAATCGGCGAAAATCATTCTTTCGAGAAAAATAACTGTTTATATAAATGTAATGGGGCTTTATAACGACTTAGGTCAGTATGTTTTCATTAATAACTTTTTAAATAATAGTGTTAGAACAATGGGGATTTCACGCAAATATAAAGCATTGTTAGTAGAATATGATAGCATACATAACTCAAATCGTTCTTAAGTCGACTTAGGCGGTTATCGCTTGTGACCACAGATATATAGTATGGACCATCGTAAATAACTGTAAATTAATCTGTTTCAGGTCATTGGTTTGTTGTCTAGCATGCAAGGAGGTTTCACAAATATTGTTGTTTCCTTTGTCTATGGGATAGTCGCGCTACATGTCATCATTACGTCAGAACAGAGTGGCCGAAATGCAACTGAGTATTCACCAGGAAAACAAAACATTTCAAAGAAACATTAATTGATCCAAATGACGTTCTTCTTCCGCCGCTGCACATAAAATTGGGCCTTTTTAAGAACTTTGTCAAGGCTCTGGACAAAGATGGTGCAGCATTTAAATATTTGTTAGCGGTTTTTCCTAAAATTTCATATGCTAAAATCAAAGAAGGCATATTTGTTGGCCCTCAGATCAGGAAGCTATTGAATGATGACAATTTTTCACAATGTTTATTGGAGGAAGAATATGCAGCCTGGAAATCTTTCAAGAGCATCGTAGACAGTTTTCTTGAAAACAATAATAGTGAAAACTACTGACAAATTGTTGCTGAGTTATTGAAAAATTATCACGAATTGGATGCACGAATGTCACTCAAAATGCATTTTCTTCATTCGCATTTAGATTTTTTTTTTTCACAAAACCTAGGTGCGGTGAGCGACGAACAAGGGCAGCGTGTTCACCAAGATTTAATGAAAATTTAAAGAAATTATCAAGGATTTTGGGACAAAAGCATGCTGGGAGACTATTGCTGGACTCTAATACGTGAAACCGAACCAACAAAATACAAACGACGTTCAAATAACGCCATTCACTTTTGAAAATTCATTGATTTTTAAATATACTAATGATTTTTTTGTAAAAAACGAATAAAAACATTTTTTTTTTGTATCTCGTGATGGAGAAAAACCAATTACAGATTAGAATTCAGCCCACCAAATTAGCCTAGGAAAGATATTTGGTTGCTCCAGTCCAAAACCTTGTTGACTGGTGTAATTAATGAGTAAATTAATATTTTTGTTGAAAACTGTACTGCTCTAACGGCTTTCGTTTACAAAAAAATCATGTGAGTCCGATCACAGGGGAGATGTGTAAACATCTACGCCCGTATTCATAATCAAATTCTAGCAGTTGGCTAACTTTTTTTCATACAAATTTTGAAATTTTCGTATAAAAAAAGTTAGCCAACTGCTAGAATTTTATTATGAATACGGGCGCTAGGAATTAAAGATTTTTTTATGTCACTTTTTTAAAATCAAACAGAAAGCATCATCTATGTATCACTTATAGCAAACAACTGCAGGGACTCTGGTTATACTTGTGGGGTTGTTGAATTATGTATATTCAATTCAATTATATATTCTTCCTTTATTTACATATTTTAACAAATTTGATATTTACATATGAGATCTTATCTTTACATAGATATTTCAACAAATAATATATAGGATCTAAAGACATTAAATAGTTTTTTTATTTTATTTTTTAATGATTTTTAAAGGAAAATGGGAGGGAAAAAACCTTTATATGATTTAATAAATTCAAATACTATCTGAAAATATTTATATGCTTATAGAAGGTTTATTAGAAATAATAGACCTCTATAAGCATATAATTTTCAATTTGGTGATTTCTTTTTAATTTTACGTTACTTCTCTACATTCTCTTATCAGTGGGTAAGAGGAATTTTCAATTTTGGCAAAATAATTGTTGTTAATCCTTGTTATGAAATCGATAATTTTTTCATAACCTGTTTCTTCATGAAGAAGATTTGTAGGATACCTCCAGGGCTTTTTATTTATCAGTTTAAGACATTTGTTTTGTATAATTTGTAAGCGTTTTAGGTGGCAGTTGGCAGCGTCACTCCAAATAGGACACGCGTATGTTAATATTGGCCTTATAACACTTTTGAATAGGAGATTTTTGTTTTTGGGGTTTAGAAATGACCTTCTATTTAGAAGTGGCCACAATGCTTTAAATGATTTTATAGCTTTTTGGCACGTAGCCATAATATGTTGTTTAAAAGTAAGCTTTTTGTCCAAGACAACTCCGAGATATTTGACATGATTAACTACATTTATGGTATTATTTCCAATATGAAGATGACGTCTTGGCAATCTTTTGGGAGATTTGTTGAACGGAAAAATAATTGCTTGGGTCTTGTTTGGATTAATTTTGATTTTCCATTTGTGAAAATATTTACTGCAATTTACAAGTCCCTTTTCCATTTTCTTCAGGAGTGCACTTGTAAGTTTGTTTGAAGAAATTAACGCAGTATCATCTGCGTAGTAAGCAATTTTCATATATTTCGGGACTTTGAAATCGGATGTATATATCGAGTAAAGCAATGGCGACAAGACTGATCCTTGGGGTAACCCTGTGGTAATGGTTTTTGGAGATGATGTTTCATTATTAATCGCAACTTTAAAGCTTCTGCCGTGAATGAAATCTGAAATAAGTTTGCATAAATATTTTGGTACATTTGCATCAAGAAGTTTAAATACTAGGCCATTATGCCAAACGGTGTCAAACGCTTTTTCGATATCCAACAATATTAGACCCGTTGAACGTTTATTGTTTTTATTGCTGATTATTTGATTTTTAATTCTGTTTATTTGGTGAGTGGTGCTATGCCCTTTTTTAAATCCAAATTGTTCTTTAGCAACAATAGAATTGGTCGTTACAAATTCACTAAGACGAGAATGTAGAATTTTTTCAAATATTTTACCTAAGTTACTTAATAGACTAATAGGTCTATAGCTATTTGGGTTATTTTTGGGCTTGCTAGGTTTGTTGACAGCTATAACCTTAGCATTTTTGAAATGGTTTGGGAAATAGTTGAGTTTGATGCAGCTGTTAAATATTATAACCAGTAATTTTAGAGCTTTGAGTGGTAGTTTCTTTAAGAGCAGGTTGGGAACATTGTCAAAACCAGGAGATTTTGAGGGTTTTATTAATGAGACAATATTCATTACTTCTTCTAGAGATGTATAAATTGCTGACTCAGAAGTAGGATTTTCCTTCTTAAAATTATTTACTGTTGAATTTATTACTATATCCGCTGAGTGGTTGTAATTCGAAGTGAGGTTATTTGCTTTGACAAATGTATTTGCCAGGACTTCAGCCTTGTCCTTATCAGATGTTATCCTTGTATTTCCAACCTCAAGGTGAGAGATTTGATTTTTTCCTTTTCCTCGCAAGTTCCTGCTTATTCTCCAAAATGATTTATCACCTGGTTTTAAATTGGATAATAATTGACACCATTTGTTATTGCGTTCCGAATTAATTCTTTTATCAATCATGTTACTTAGAAACTTAGTACATTGATTATAAAAAGTTTGCTCGGCTATATTTGAAGATCGTTGGCTTTTTCTTTTAAAGCTTCTTCTTAGTTTAATATATTTCACAGTACTTTCTGGTAATGTGTAATTATTTTGTTGGGTTATTTTAGGTGTAGACGCATCCCTTGCTTCGAAGACTACATTTATAAATTTTTGTATTTCCTGATCAATTACTACCTTGGTATTGTATATATCCGAATTTAACGTGATTTTATTTTCTAAAAAATTCATATAAATGTTCCAGTTGGTTGCACTATAATCATAATAGTTGAGGTCAACCTGCGAGGCCACTGATCTTTTAAGTGTACACATAATGGGGCGATGGTCTGATGGTATTTCGTAATCCATTGTCTTTACGTCTATATTTAAAGCGGTATTGCTTAAAATAATATCGGCTGTGGATGCTTCGCGATTGTGTTGATGGGGGAATAGGGTTGGACTATTAGGATAGTGTATAAAAAAATTGCTTGATTGCTGTAGATTGTTGAGTGCTATTCCTGCAGTATTATTTGAACGGCAATTCCAAGAGCAATGTTTGGCATTTAGGTCACCAAAAACTATGTATTCTTTGGTGGAAGGTGTTAGGTTCAAGATATCAGCACAGAAGTTATGGGTATATCTTGGTGAATATAACGAAGATACAACAATAGGTCTATTATTTATAATAACTTCAATTGATATATTTTCGATTGATGAAGTGTTTGATATAAAGAGGTTTTTATGAGCGACAGATTTATGAATTAACAGAGCTACTCCTCCTCCTCTAGCATCTGTTCTGTCACTTCTATATAAATAATAATTTTTAAAAAAGGGTCTATGATTTTCTGAAAAAAATGTTTCATTCAAAGACGCTATTTTAATATTTTCTCTTTCAATTAGTATTTCAAATTGTTTTAATTTAGAAAAGTTTGAAATGCCATTAACATTCAAGTGAATCATTTTGAATTCGTTTAAATTATTAGTATAATCCATGGGCGTATTTTACCATTGACATTACAACTTTGATTTGTTGTACTTTTGAAGTGCACCTATGCAAATCATCCATAGCTGTAGTGAAAATATCAAAAAGCTCATCAATGCTAAATAAATCGTTGTTTGTTTTCAGCTGGTTAGCATATGTAGCTTTGGTGTTATTATTGATGTTATTGTTAAAATTTGTGTTGTTGTTTCTTAAATTAGGGAAATCTCCCACATTAAATTGAAATGAGTTATTTTGTTGTTGTCTGCTTTTATTCGGACTTTTAGAAGTAACTCTTGTTCTAGTTTCCAAATAGAGAGAACGTAACGGACAGTTGATATCGTTTGCAGAGTGATCAGTTCTCCCTTTTCCTTGTTTTTTGCAATTAAAGCAAGTAAAAACAGCTGGCCTTTTTTCATTTGTGTTAAATGGACACACACTTGTATGATGTTGTTCTGCACATATCATACATGCAGCACTTCGATGGCAATGTTCACCGCCATGGCCATACATCAAGCAGTTCCAGCATTGAGTTGGTCTGTTCTTGGATTTCGTTTTGTATTTTTTCCAAGAAATTATAATGTTAGAAATTGTTCGTACATTTTTTAAAGCAGTTGGATTAAAATTTTTACGAACAAACTGAACTTTATAAACTGCATTATTGTTTGAACTGAATTTGGTGACTATTTCAGTTACGGAAGAGGGGGATAGGTTGTAGTTTTTTAGCTCCTTGGAGATTTCCTCAGAGCTTATGCGGGGTAAACCGTGTAAAAAGGTGGTGTATAACCTATTTTCTTTGGAGCCATAAGAGTGAAACTCCATCTTATTCTCTTTAAGTATTTGTTTGTAGCATTCGTACATTTTATTACTAGGAGCAAAAATTTTGGTACCAATTGAAGTACGTTTGAAAATGCAATCCTTACCAAGCAGCTTTTGTATATCTGTAAATGAAGCATTAGCTTCTACAACAATCGGTGGAGGTTTGTGTTCCTTAACATCGTTAATATTTGATACGGGAGTTACGTCCATATCATTGAGGCCAGCAAGCAGGCTAAATCTGTTGCTTGAAGTTGACGACATGTTCGGGTTAACAAAACCCGGAGGAAGTTTTGTCATCTTCTTATTCACAAGCTTTCTTTTTGATGAAGACTTGGCCCCTCGGGCCATCGCAAAATTTATATTCCTGTTTTAAGCTGGATTGTCTACCACGTGAGTTCAAATGAGATCAAGAATAGGCAATTGCAAAAACAAAAATATACACTTGTTTTTAATTTTAAATAGTTGTACTCTAAGCGCTTTGATTTTTTACACAACCGTTCGTAAAGAGAGTTAGATTCGAACAGAATTATGTATATGTTATACGTTTATATTGTGAAATTTTTGTCGTTTTATAGCAAAGGGTTGTTGAATTAGCTAAAACAATTTTATATCATAGTTTTTTCACCAATACAATCATAAGTCACACCGATTTGTCTTTCGGCTCACAGCGTAACATGTAAGCGCACATGTTACGCTGTTTTTTGTGATTGTATTGTGGAATAGAAATTTACACTCCTGCGAGTATAGATGTTTACACATCAAAAATTAAAAACTAAATATTAAAATGACCAATACTTAAGTCCGGCACTGTATATGCCCATGTTCTGTTATGTATAAACATTTTTCACTAGTTTAGTTTTTTTATATGAAATTTTACACTTTCGTACGTCATTCCTCACATATTTGCTGCAGACCTATTGCGAACAGGAGAATGTTTTCAACAGACAGACAGACAGACAGACGGACATCGCCAGATCGACTTATTTTTTTATAAGGTTCAAGAATATATTTAGTTAATGGGGACTTCGTAATTTATTTCGATGGGTTACAAACCGATTGAAAAATTGTGGGAGGGATTTTTATACCTTTAAAAAATTTAATAATAAATTTATTATGTAGTTGATTTCCCCACGACTTCCTCAAAAATTTCGTTAATAACGCATCGACTAAATTATTTGTGACCCCAGAAATTATAGCTATCTTCTTGATCCTTAACAACTCAAGTCGATCTAACTATGATCGCCTGTCTGTCTGTCTGTTGAAATCAGTCTCGTTCACAAAATAAATGTCAGTATTTTGAACAGGTTGGAGCCTCTAAGCCCAATAGCCGAGGAATGACGTTCGAAAATGTAAAGATACTCCGATAAAATTTCATATAAAAAACTAAAAATAGTGAAAAATGCTTATACGTATATGGACATGCGCAAATACACATCAGCGATGCATGTGTATTACACAGCGACTCAGAAAATTATTCTAAAGGTGCTATCACACGAAGTGTTTTTTACATATGTACTGTCACTTTTTTTATCCATATGAAATTCCTCATGTGTGTCAAAATTGTCTTTTACATACGATTCATAATTTTTGCTATCACACGTGCATATGCATTTCCGTATGACATAACTTCTAAATGTAAACAACAGCTGATTTAATTTGTGAATTTACAAAAATTTATTGTTAAAAAAAAGGTTAAATATTTTTTAATTGTTAAATAATACTAAACAATTTATTTTTCTTTCAATATTAATCTTTAAAATTTAATCTATTTTTCTTTCGCCACAAGCAGTGTTGTATTTTCATATGTTTGTCATGCAAAAATAGAACCTGTTCTAATTGAAAAATGTACATGTGTCTTTCCTCATGTATTGTACATAAACAATGTTTCATATGTATCACACGATGTGTACAACTTTTGTTGTGGGAAAATTTGACAGTACATATGTAAAAAACACATCATGTAATAGCACCTTAAGTAATATTTTTGTTAGTTAGGGTATAATAAGTTTGTGCTACCAAAAATATTTGACATACAGAAAAAATTATCTAAATTTTTAAAGATATCTTTTTAAAAAAGGGAACACTCAACCTGTTTTTGTGCGGTCTCTGTGCGATTTATTTTGTGGTTTTTTTTGTGCGGTATATGAAATTTGAAAATGTCCATATATCGCACAAAAACAAACTCACAAAACAAATCGCACAAAGAGAGACCGCACAAAAACAGGTTTGAGTGTAATTCAAGAGATGGTATTTTTTATCGTTAACGTGATAACGATGAAAAAATATGTGGCAGTACTGTTTGTTGGTAGGGTTAATATATTTGCAAAATTTTTTTTTGTGGCTTTTTTTGTAACCGTGAATGTTGTTTTGTTAAATTATGTTCAACCACCCAAATATTATAAGAAACACACTGGGTTTTGTTTTTTTTTTGAGGTGTCCACAAGCTTTAGCTCATATCTCAGCAGAATGACGCCCGATTTACCCTATTTTAAATACCAATCTGCTAAAAATAATGGAAAAAAATATTATCGTAACTTTATCCACGTAAATGGTTTATTTTGTGAATGCGCATGATTTCAAGAGACAGACGGACATCGCTATATCGACTCGAGCTGTTATAAGGATCATGAATATATATACTTAATGGGGTCGGAAATTAATTTTTCGATGGGTTACAAACGTAATGACCAACTTATATATACTCTCTGCAGAGTGGTGTGGAGGGTGGTGCTAAAATAATGATATTTGGAAGCTTTTCATGCAACGGAGTTGGTCCCATTCATTAAATAAAAGGAATCATGGATAAGGAAGTGTATGTGAAAATAATGGTGGAAGTGATGTTACTATATGCTGATTAGAACATGCCATTCAAATGGATGTAACAGCAAGATAGTGACCCGAAACACACAATATCTCAACTCTATAGAACATCTTTTGGGAGACGTTAAGACGGGATCTTATTGACTCTATGCTTTACAGATGTGCTGCAGTCATCAAAAATAGAGACTATTCAACAAAATTCTAAAAATATTTAACTTGTTATTGAATAATAATGAACTTTTACGCCATTGTATTATCAAATATTTAAATGTGCCTTAATACTTCTATTATTGTGAACATGTCACTTATTTTTGTTTTTTGATAGATTTTAGCATCCGATATGAAATTAATAATAATGTTAATTTTCAATATCCAATTATGACCTCAGCAAATTTGGATGTAAAACTTTTTCAATATTCATTGTTGGAGTATATTCTTGTTTTAATTAAAAAAAATAAGTTTTTAGAACATATTTTCCGTGCATAAAACAGATTTTTTTTTTTTAGAACAGATCCGGTTTCCCTGTTCATGTTAAAATAGCTCCAAGCAATGGTTAAGCAAAATCTTATGAATTAAAAACTTACCATCATCTTTATCTGATATATCATCGTATTCGGTAATGCCGTTATTAGAAACTGGTGATTTTTCTAAAAAGTTTTGTGTAGAAGTTTTAGCTGTTAAAGTATCTGCAGCAGTGTTTTCACTTGAGTCTTCACTACTATTTACATTTAAGTTTATTTTATCACCACAGACTTTTGTAAAAGCATTATTATTTTTCTTAGGTTGCTTTCTATCCGCATCTGTACTTTTATCACTCAAACGCTCATGATATGTCTTCTTAAAGGGCGTAGAAAAGAGATCGTCAAATTCTTTTTCCAGCTTAATTTCTAATGTTGATATTTTTCCTGTTAAATCCACTTGTGACGACGGCTGACGAGAGAGTAAATAATTATTTTCAGGCACCAAATCATCAATGTCGTCCGAACAAATCGATTGTTTGTTTAAATTATTTGAAAAATTTGCAGACTTTCGAGTTGTTTTAAGAGATTTTGATATTTCAGTTGATTTCGTTTTATAAAGTTCTTGGTGTTGCCTGTGTGACAACTTCTCTTGACTAGTTCTTTTGTGGTGGGCAGTATTAGTCTCTTTACTATGCAAGTCAGTGGTCAGTCCGAAAGGTTCTTGCTTAACTTCAGCGTTTGCTGTAGTGGTGTTTTCGGATAATTTTAGAGTTTCTGTAGCAAAAAATTCATCATCATACATTTGATTTGTTGTAACTGTTGCTGAATTTTCAACATCACTTCTTAAAAAGAATGCACTAGGTGGTACTAAATCATCATTATCTGTTAGAAGATTTTGAGTACGAGAATTGTTCCGTGCGGCAGACTTATGTTTGTGTGAACTTTGCTTCTTATTCGAAGCTTTGTTAGTATTATTATTTAAATGTCTTTCGTTCTCTACCAATTTAGGTAAGGCATCTTTTCTAGTGTTAGGATTATGACGTTTTAAATTTGACTTGGTGTTAGAGCTAGAAGATGTTTCTATCCTACTTGGAACTTTTTTAGCTTTATCCAATAATATACTTTCCAAAAAGTTGTCTTCAGGCAAAATATCTAAATTACAAATATCATCCACAGATTTATCATTGACATCTTCATTCATTGTATTAAATTCTTGTTTAAGCGTTGGAGTTTCAACAATAGATTCTTGTGTTGTGTGTAGCAAATTTTTGTTTATTTCTGCAGGCTCATTTTTAATCTCTTTTTCTAAAAACGTTTTCAATCTTCTGGCTTTCTTCGATGCAGGTGTAACATCATCATCATCATTATCATTTGGTGGGTCATCTCTATGGCATGTTCTTAAAAATTCACTTAAACTGTTACCAGAATCGATTGTTTCATCGCAATCATCGGTTGCAGTTTCATTCATGATTATATTTCTAGTTTTGCCGGCAAGTTGATTGTCTGCCGGTGCAAAAAATTCAAAATCTGTTACCAATTCCTTTTCTTGTTTTATCCTTTGATCGCTTTTATCAAAACGACTGGGAATAGTTTCATCACCAACAACTTTATCATCCGGATCAATATCGGGATCCTGTTTTATATTTTGTACTATTAAAGGAGTAGAATTTGTAGAATTTGTGTTGACTGCAAGAATAAAAAATAACATATTTATAATAAAATATTTATAATTCAGAATTGTTTTAAAATTTTACGGCAGTTTTAAAAATGTTATCGTATCTCTATATAAATAAAATTATATAATAAAATCACTTGAAAAAGGGTGGACAAATTTAGCTAATTTTTTGTTTAAATATTTGTTACAGTCCGAATAAGGTTGTTATGGAAAGAAAACATAAAAGTTTTCCGGAAAATTTGAAAATTTAAGGAAAAACAAAAAGCGTTTTTTCCTATGGGATTTTTGTATAATTAATTTTTTTTTTTGGTTGTTCGTTATGGTCCTGAAGAAGTCTGCAATTCGGCTAATTTGAACAAATCATAATTTTTTTATAAACTCTTCGTCAAACCGACAATATAAATGACATATGTATTTGGTTTATTCTTTTTTTGGTTTTTGCTTCGCGATTTGTACAAAAATTCGGTTAATTTACATATCAATTTATTTTTACACGTATGCAACATTGTTTGTCTGCTTATTGTCAAATTGTGAATTAAACCAATCGGTTACATATTGGCGAAAAATTTTCTCAATTAAATTTTGATATTGTAAAAATATTAGAAAAATATTAAAAGCATTTCCGAAAAAGTGAATTTCTATAATGGTGGTCAGTTTTTTTGAATTGTGACTCCGTTGTAAGTTCGCCACAACGTTTCATTAAACGAAACAAATTTACAAATTTAAATACGAATTGACAAACGGTGATAAAATAAGAACAAAGAAAATAAATATAGTCGCATTGCAATGCCGCCAATACGCCGCAGAGTAAGTTGAATGATAGTCAAAATGGGGATTCATTCAGGTACGTCGTATTTAAAAAAAGAATATTGTTTTGTTTGCAAATCTATATATTAATACGTGAAGGTAAATTTTTAGTTCCCTTTTTAAGCGATATGTGGGCACGGAGGAGTGTGCAAATTGGAATATAGTTCATATGGAGGAGAAGCTGAGAGTGATAAAATTTATGTTTAATCTTTCTTAAAAATATATTAAATTAAATAAAATAAAATATTTATAATAATTCGTTACACCCTGTTAATGCGAATGATTTAAATTATATATCAGACGCTCTATGTTAAATTGTGAATTGCTAAAATTGATTAACATACCTTTAGGCTCATTTAAATATTTATAAATTTTTTATATATTGAGTATATACTGAAAAAGACGCAAAATGACAGTAGCTTTCCAACGCATATTCCGAATATTGGAACGATGGAAAAATAATCAAGTTATATACCCAGTAGATTAAAAAAAACATTGGAAGACAAAAATTGAATGAAAAAATAATATTTCCTAAATTTGCACTCGAATTTCGAGTGTTATTAATACATTAAAAACTACCATTTGGGAAAAAAAAAACAAGTAAGAGTGTTAAATCCGGCTGTGCCGAATTTTTGATACCCTCTACCCAATATTGGATACGGCTTCCACTTTGAAACTGTTGCCGATACTGAAACATTAAATCCGAATACCAATTAAATTTAAAGTTTATTGGTTTTCTTGTTGGCAAATCTTTATTATAAAAAACAATTATCCTTAAAAAGAATTAATTACTATAAGAAAATTTTCATTGTTTTTGTTTTACTAGAATAGAAAACCCCAATGAAATTCATTATTTAACGCAACATAATAATAAATAATACCTAAAGTTTGATCCCTATAAGCCTGTTTTGAGACCTTAGAAGTCATACGATAATTCAAAAAAAAAAAAAATTCGAATGATTCTTGGCTACAAATTATAAATATTAAACAAGTAAGAAAATTATAGTCGGTCTAGACCGACTATACGATACCCTATACCATGCGTTTAGAAACCCTATCTCTTAGGCCCAACTAACTGGACATAGAAAATAAGCAAAAACCAAATTTGAGTGGGATTTTTGTTAATTTTTTTGGCTGCAGATATGAAAAAGTTCATATCGGATGCTATATCTATATGGGGACTATGTCCAAAAATGGACCAATCCTGATCATGTTTGGTAAAGTCTCTTGTATTTTGCAAAAATTTATACAAACAAAATTTGAGAAGAATCAGTGCATTATTTTTGTTTTTAATAGATTTAAGTGAAGATCGGGAAGCAGTCTATATGGGGCCAAAGGGATAATTTTTGGACTGCTCATTAATGGATTTAATGAACGCATACAAACCCTATTTGAGTAAGATCTATATGACAATTTGGATTTTATGGCAATTTATGTCGATTTCATAGGGGTAATTTGTATGGGGGCTAGGTCTGAACATGCACCGATTCTCACCAATTTCAATACCGTTCATCCCATGGCCGATAAAAGCTTATATACCAAATTTCATCAAAATATATTCATATTTGCGACCTGCAGTTTGATTACAAGGTTTACATGGACACACAGACGGACGGACGGACGGACATTGTTAAAACAACTCTAGGTCTAGGTCAAATATTTTTGGTTGTTACAAACAGCAGCACAAAGTCATTATACCCAAACCACATAGTGGTATAGGGTATAAAAAGGAAATTTTAAAATAATTTAATACAAAAAAACAAAAATAATAAAAACAGGTAAGAAACTAAAGAATGAAACTAAAATTTTAATTTTTGATTTTTAATTTTTGATTTTTAATTTTTAATTTTTAATTTTTTAATTTTTATTTTTTTATTATTAATTTTTAATATTTAATTTTTAATTTTTAAAAATTAAATTTTGAATTTTTTATTATTAATTTTTGATTTTTAATTTTTAATTATTAAATTTTAATATTTAATTTTTAATTATTAATTTTAAATTTTGAATTTTTAATTTCTAATTTTTAATTTTTTATTTTTAATTTTTTATTTTTAATTTAAAATTTTTAATTTTTAATTTTTAATTTTTAATTTTTAATTTTTAATTTTTAATTTTTAATTTTTAATTTTTAATTTTTAATTTTTAATTTTTAATTTTTAATTTTTAATTTTTAATTTTTAATTTTTAATTTTTAATTTTTAATTTTTAATTTTTAATTTTTAATTTTTAATTTTTAATTTTTAATTTTTAATTTTTAATTTTTAATTTTTAATTTTTAATTTTCAATTTTTAATTTTTAATTTTTAGTTTTTAGTTTTTAATTTTTAATTTTTAATTTTTAATTTTTAATTTCTAATTTTTAATTTTTAATTTTTTAATTTTTAGTTTTTAATTTTTATTTTTTTATTATTAATTTTTAATTTTTAATATTTGATTTTTAATTTTTAATTTCTAATTTTTAATTTTTTATTTTTAATTTTAAATTTTTAATTTTAAATTTTTAATTTTAAATTTTTAATTTTTTATTTTTAATTTTAAATTTTTAGTTTTTAATTTTTAATTTTTAATTTTAATTTTTAATTTTTAATTTTTATTTTTAATTTTTAATTTTTAATTTTTAATTTTTAATTTTTAATTTTAAATTTTTAGTTTTTAATTTTTTATTTTTAATTTTTAATTTTTAATTTTTAATTTTTAATTTTTAATTTTTAATTTTTAATTTTTAATTTTTAATTTTTAATTTTTAATTTTTAATTTTTAATTTTTAATTTTTAATTTTTAATTTTTAATTTTTAATTTTTAATTTTTAATTTTTAAGTTTTAATTTTTGATTTTTAATTTTTAGTTTTTAGTTTTTAATTTTTAATTTCTAATTTTTAATTTTTAATTTTTGATTTTTGATTTTTGATTTTTAATTTTTAGTTATCAATTTTTAATTTTTAATTTTTAGTTCTTAATTTTTAACTAAGTTTTCAATTTTTTTGAATTTTAATTTTTAATTTTTCAATTTTCATTTTTAAAGTTTCAGTTTTCAGTTTTCATTTTTCGTTTTTCATTGGGGATTACTTTTTTTCTTCATATTGGCGATTTTTTTTATTATATCGCGATAACAATAATAAAATACTAGAGGACCCCTGCTGCTCCGCAGCATTATATTATATTAATTTTTATAATATAATACCAAAATTTACCAAGAGAAGTTAACGTACAGTAATGCCAAAATATGCCAAGATAAGTTAACGTACATTAAAAGTAAAGTTGATTGTCCACGCATAACTTTCCTCAAACCCAACGAATTTGCCAAGAGAAGTTAACGTACAGTAATGCCAAAATATGCCAAGATAAGTTAACGTACAGTAAAAGTAAAGTTGATTGTCCACGCATAACTTTCCTCAAACCCAACGAATTTGCCAAGAGAAGTTAACGTACAGTAATGCCAAAATATGCCAAGATAAGTTAACGTACAGTAAAAGTAAAGTTGATTGTCCACGCATAACTTTCCTCAAACCCAACGAATTTAAGCAGTTAATAGCTCAAAAGAAGGAGCTTGATCCACTGAGTGTTCTTAGACCTATGTCAACAGCCTACATTAATTAGAACTCTAGTTATAGAGGTTTGAGAGAAGAAAAATATTGAAAAAAATCTTGAATGCAAAGCTTATTCATTAATTCTTTTAATATATAAGATGTGGCAATACTACTAACATAGCTGATGGTAGTTGTGTTTGTTGGTATGATTGCATCATTTTTTGTGGCTTTTTTTGAACTGTGAATGTTGTTGTACAACATTTATGTTCAACCACAAAAATATTACAACAAACACACCGAGTTTTTTGTTTTTTTAGATCTGTCTACAAATTTTTACTCGTATCTCAGCACAAAGATGCCCGATTTACCCTATTTTAAATACTAACCTGGAGGGAATAATGGCAAATTATATTACCGTAACCTTACCCAGGCAGATAGTTTATTTTGTGAATAAGCGTGATTTCAACAGACAGACGGACAGACGGACATCGCTATATAGACTCGAGCTGTGATAAGGATCAGGAATATATCTACTTGGGATCGGAAATAAATTTTTCGAACGGAATGACAAACCTATATATACCCTCTGCCACTGTGGTGTGGAGGGTATAAAACTATGCCAATCGATCACAAAGGAAGTTGCTTCGGGAAAACTCGGCTAGTTCTTAAACTAGTGGAAATATCGAAAAAAAAAGCAAAAACGTATTCACTTAATAACGATAGAGATAAATATGTGTGAATGTGAGCCATCATCCTTATGTACATAAGTCCCCATACAAAACCACTGAAAATTTTTAAGCTTTCTTAAAAAAAAAATCCTCATGTTTGTGCATGTCTTTGACTTGGCAGAGAGGACTCCATATGTTTAGGGTTTCCAGATTCAAAAACATAAAATTTTGGCTTATGTATCGTAATCAAAGCGTCGTTAAACAAAAAATCATAAAAATGGCTTAAATTTTGCCCCCCAGCTGTGGCACCTCATATGAATTGGGCGATAACTATTTTTTGGACAGCCAAATCAAGAAACTTATGATAATATTTTGTATATCGAATCACTTTCAGAGTCGATTTAGCGATGTCCGTCCGTCTGTCTGTCTGTGTGTTCATGTAAACCTTGTAATCAAACTACAGGTCGTAAATATGAATATATTTCAATGAAATTCAGTATATAAGCTTCTATCAGCCATAGGATGAACGCTATTGAAATTGGTGTAAGTCGTTTCACATTCAGAACTAGTCCCCATACAAATGACTCTTATGAGATCGACTTAAATTGCCATAATATCCAAATTATCATATAGATCTCGATCAAATTGGGTTTGCATATGTTTATTACATCCATTTATCAGTAGTCCAAAAATAGACCCTATAGAACAATTCTTAGTCATAGCCCCCATACGAAGCTGATTCCCGATCTTCACTTAAATCTATCAAAAAATATTGCACAGATTTTCCTCAAATTTGGTTTGTATATGTTTTTGCAAAAAATAAGTGCCCTTACCAAACATGGTCAGGATCGGTCCATTTTGCGACCTAGTCCCCATATAAATATAGCATCCGATATGAACTTTTTCATATTCAAAGGAAAAAAAATTAATAACAATGTCACTCAAATTTGATTTATGCTTATTTTCTATATCAAATTAGTTGGACCTAAGAGTTGGGTCTCCAAACGCATGGTATAGGGTCTCCAAACGCATGGTATAGTTGGTCTAGACCGACTATAATTTTCTTACTTGTTCTATGTGGAAAATACCACAACATTTTTATATCTGTTGTAAAATGTTTGGACATACGACACCATACAACAGTTTGTGAACTGCCCAAAAGTTTTTAAAGCATTTTTATTTAAGTTATGTAGATTTATACCTGAAGTTTCGTCCGATGATGTCAAAGGTAGTTGATGTTTTTCTGAACTGATATTTGAATTGTTTGTAATAGTTTCAACTTCATTATGTTGGTTCTTTTCATTATTGGGTTCTTGATTAATTTCGTTGTTAGGTGGACTAGTTATGACTTCATGATTGCTTATGTTATCAACATCTAAAAATATATAAGATATAGAAAATTTATCGGAAATTTATCGAAATCGATGGGTGTCTGGGTGGACTTTCTTTTTTCTATTGTTAAAGTTGAGAACTTTATTTTTTTTTCTATTGTTAAAGTTGAGAACTTTATTTTATCACTTTTAAATTTTAAAAATACAACAATTACCTGTGTTTGTGTTCAAATGAGCAATTTCTGCCAAATTTGAAGAATCATTTGATTCATTACTGGTTTTTGTAGAGATAGTGTTTGTTTCAGTATCTGGTTGAGTCGTATTTTCTACATGTGCAATATTATCGGTAATATGCGTTTGATTTTCTGAAAATTGTATTGCATCTTCTTTTTCTGCTGCACCTGTGACAAGACTGGTGGTATTAGTTACTGGTATACTTAAATCGTCTATTGTACCTTCATATGTTGGCAAATCTTCGGCATTTTCAGTATCATCTTTTTGTGTGCCAATACGTCTAAAACGTATAAGCAAACAACGACCATCTATTTCAACATGTGACATACGTTTGTACGCCTCGATGGCTTGTTGAACATTTTCATAACGTATAAAGGCATAGCGAGTATATTTCATACGTTGAGCAAAACCGATATCAATCCGATTAGCACCGGGAAAATGTTCTTTCAATACTGTACATGCTATAGTTGTTGGTAAATTGCCAACATACAATGTACAAGGATCAATTTCGCATGGTTTTGAGCTCCGTGTTTGATTATTCTGTTGCCTAATTTCAGCTTTTAGGAAACCAAGTCCAAATGGTACTTTCGATAAGGCCTCTATAGTTTGTTCTACATCGGAGCCCGGCTTGAGATGAACAAAACAATAGCGTGGTGCGAAATTCAATTGAAAATATACAGATTCAATGGCTGGATTATAATTTTTTATTATTTCACGGTTGATCTCTGGGTCGGGAAACCGTAAGACTAATACAGTGTCTTTATACTGGCTTTGTGAAATATCTTCTTCAGCTTTAAGTGCTAGTTCAGCATTCGCTTGCGACCAGTTTTTGAATGCATTATAACGAGCTGATATGGCTTTACGTTTTGCTTTAATTGTTACTACAGGTTTAGAAACTGTAGAGGAACAAATATATAAATAATAACAATAATACCAGCATAAATTTGAATTCTGTATTACCTTTGGCATTTCCTTTTTCCTTACATTTTGTTGTTAAGGAAGATGATTTCGATGGCTGAGATGAAAGTTGAGCTGGTGGATTCTGTTTAGGTGATGGTGGCATATCACCGCTAGGCAAAGGTGGCAATTTTGTTGGTGGTGAATTTTTTGGCAGCGGTGGTTGACTTAACATATTTGGTGGTGGTGTTTGCCACATATATTGACACATATTATAGTTCATACCATAGGGTGTAGTTGTGGTCAAATTTGTAGCATCCATATTATAATAAGGATAAAAGTAATTGTTGTAGGCAAACGTCTGGTCTGGCATATTTTCCGCGACAGTTTTTGTGGAATTCTGCTGTTGCTTACTCTGAGCTGTGTTTGCCGATTTTGGAGTTGTTGGTGATGATGGTGGTAGAGTTTTTTTAGTATTTGTTTTTGCTGCTGCTTTTGATGCCACTGATGGTGAAGCAGACGAAGTCGACATTCTTCGTGGTAAATTTGATTGTTTTTTTTGTCTTTCAAAGTTTGATTGAGGTGGTTTAGGTAGATGTGAACCATATCCATAATAATTCCTTAGACTTTGATCATATTGAGGATGTTGATATAATCCCGAGGACGGCGATAGATTATTCCTGTTTTGTGGGTAATTGTAAGGTATTTGATTTGGTGGTGGAAATCTGGGCGAATTGTTTGCAGCGTATCTGGGCCGTTTATTAAAACGTATTTGAGATTCACTCGGCCCCGATGATCGGGGATAACTGTTATTGTATTTATGCATTTTTTTACTTCACTTTGTAAAATATTGTTTAATAATTGAAGTATTTATATTTTTTAGCCATTTTTGCAAAATATTTGTTTATGTAGTAGAAAAGTACACCATAAATGTTTGTCGACTCTGCGTCAACAGCTGCTTGTTATCTTTGAAAACAGAGGTGTTATATATTGCAATGAAGTAGACTGTTATAAATGCCAAAAAAGAGTGTACACATTTTGTGTAAAACTAACTTTGCTAAAAGTCTGGCATATCTGTCAAAAATGCAAAGCAGCTGTTGAAGAGATTATTTGTAAACAAATCAACCTAACCTCAAACACGCTTAACTTCACATAATAATGGCTTTATTACTATATTTAAGAAAGAATTTAATAAATTCACTAAAAATTAAACAAATATCAATTCAACAAAGAACAATAAGGTAAGGATTTATATAATTTATATTTTGTTTTATGAAATGTTTTCTATATTAGCACATCATCTATATTATGGTGTAATCAACGCATTTTTCGTTCGCTACAATCAAAGGAGAGGGAAAAGTATTACATGGAAAAAGACAGGGTTCCAGAAAATTATCAATTGATATACAGAGCCCCTATGGAATCTTATGTTACATGGGCTATGCATGTTTCCACTCTAACGGCTTCAATTATAGGTGGAGTTGGAGTATTTCAATATGTTAATAATCGACCAATCTTGGAAGCAGTCGACACGACTCTCGTTATGCACAGCGAAGATATATATTATTTTGCTGCAGGATTTTTAGCTATTAACAGTATTCTGCGATTGGTGGTGGCCAAGTTTCCTTTAAGGATTTATAAAAATCAAGGAAAGTGAGTTTGTGTAAGATTAACAAAAAACAGTTGAATTCTATATCTTTACATTTCAGATATTTAGCTGTTTATCATTCACAATTGCCAGGCGGTTTGTCTCATCACGACTTTGAAAAAGGCAAAGTAAAGCAAGTGTTTTACACATTTAGTCCTTGGGGCAATGCTACCTTTAAGTTGGGCACAAAAACCTCATTGTTGTTAGAAGACTATTTTAAAACTCCCTCTGAATTTCATGAAATGTGTGAAGATCCAAATGAAAAGAAATTGCAATAAATATTTTTTTAAATTTACAGTTTACGTAAATACGCCCACAGGGCGTTTTTTTTTTCTTCGGTCAAGGTTTTTGAAGCAGTTAAGTTTTTAAATATATTTATTTTATAGTTCTCAACTTCTTGGCTTTTCTTCTTATGTTTTGTGGCCGTTAAATGTGTTTTAAGTGTTATTCTTTATTTTAAAGCTACATGAAGAGCTTCGAACGTTTTAACTACATTTAACATGCTTATTCCGGAAAATAATCTTAATAAAATTCGTAAGTTTATAAGGTTACATTGATTGCTCTACTCTTATGTTAAATTTTTCTTATTGAAAGGTAACAGATCATTAAAAAATGTCTACAATTAAAAGTGCCCCGGCACCTTTTTTAAAGAGTTAATTCAATGAAGTAAGGGCTGCAAACATTGAATAATATAAGGTAATTTTTAAATTTACATTAAGATATTTTTCTATTGCCAATAATTCGTCAAAGGTACGCTCATTGTTTTGTGTGGTCATTTGAAGATGTTTAATTTTTTTTTTTTTTTTTTGTTAAAGCGCCATCATTTTGTCAGCTGCGTTAATTTTTTCTCTTTTTGGTTGACTTTTTCATTACTACCTCTTCCGAATATTGTGAAAAGTCATTAAATGAGCCATCAATGTTCCTTCAATTTTTGTGGGTTTTCTATATGTCCCAAATTTTCTGTCATTAGTCGTGGAAAAGGTGTATAGGTGTACGGTCTGCTGAAAATTGTCATCAGATGTCGCTGTAAATAGCAAGTATAATTGCCCACGTGCTGTCAAAACTAATTGTTTTTATTCTGTTTGAAAAATATCGACTAGCAATTCTATGGTATCTGGAATATATTTTGTCTTTAAACATTCTTAACTTCTAACATGGAATTAAAAGAAACTAATACCAAAAATACTGATGCTCCGGAGGACTGCAAAGATAAAGCCATTAAACGTCGTAATCCATTTAGAGTACAACAACAAAAGGAAGAAAAAGAACGTCGTCAGAAAAAGCGTGCTCGTCTCATTGTACGCAATATAAGCTATAAAAGTACTGAAGAACTACTCCGCAAGCATTTTGAACAATGGGGGAAATTGGAGGAGGTAAATTTGTTGAAGCGAGCTGATGGCAAGTTGGTGGGATGCGCTTTCGTACAATATGATACTATAAATCAGGCTACGAAAGCTATATTGCAGGGCAATGGCAAAGAAATGTTGGGACGTAACATTTTCATAGATTGGGCTTTAGGGAAAAATGAGTTTGTGGCCAAAAAACAGAAAGTCAAGGAAGAACCTGATGATAAGAAGCCTAAATTGGAGGCAAAAGAAGTTGAAGAGATTAAGTCGGAAAATGACGAAGTTGAAAGTGATGAAGGTAAACAAGAAAGCGATGAAGACGAAAGTGCTAGTGAAGATGACAACAATGAAGAAGTAAGTGTTTTGCTTCGAAAATAGTTTTTAAAATATATTAAAATTAATTAAATTTTCTATTGAATTACTAAATGAAGTTGTAATAAAATATTTTGCAATAATTTGATAAATCTACTTGAAATTTTCCTTACTGAAACCAATTGTTTCAATTTATTTTTTAGCATGATGATGAGGATGAAGACGACATCGACGAAGAAGATGATGATGATAAAAATGAACTAAAATCTAAGCTTGATGTAGATAAAATTAAAAAAGAAAAAAATATTTCAAATGATGTTCAAGAAGGCTGCACGGTATTTATTAAAAATGTTTCCTTCGATGCCGAAGATACAGATTTAAGAAAAGTTTGTCGTAAATTTGGACCGCTCTACTATGCCATTATAAATAGAGATAATATATCAGGCCATTCGAAAGGCACGGCATTTGTTAAATTCAAAACAAAAGAATCAGCCGATTTATGTTTACAAGCTGGAACAGAATTCGTTTTAATGGATCAAGTTTTAGATCCATTCCCAGCTCTCAGCAAAGAAGAAATACGAAAACAAAACGATGAAAAAGATAAACAGAACGATGGCAAAGATTCAAGAAATTTATACTTAGCCCGAGAAGGTCTTATAATGGCTAATTCAAAAGCGGCTGAAGGTGTATCGGCCTCCGATATGCGTAAGAGACATAAATTAGAACAGAATAAAATTGAGGTGCTAAAGAATCTTAATAGATTTGTGTCTCGCAACCGTTTGTCCATACATAATTTACCCGCTAATTATGATAATGACAATTTAAGAGATATGGCTATAGCGTATACTGGTTTTAAGCCACACGAATGTCGAGTAATGCGTGAAAATAAGGTGACCCCTGATCATCCTAAAGGCAAATCCAAAGGTTTTGGTTTTATGTCATTCAATTCACACCAAGAAGGTTTAATAGCTTTAAGGAAATTAAATAATAACCCTAAAATATTTGGTCCAATACATGTAAGTAAAATGAATATAATTTTTTTTTAATTCCATTATTATATTTAATCTATTATGCAGCGTCCCATTGTAGCCTTTAGTATTGAAGATCGAGCAGTTCATAAGGTCAAAGAGAAACGTAAGGAGAAATCTAAAATTAACAACCCCACGTTTAAAGATAAATTGGAAAAACGTAAGGCTTTTAAACAACAAAAAAAATCTGGTGTCTTACCCCTGAAACAAATTCGCAAAGGACCACAATCAGACGACAAAGCTAAACTAAAGAAACACATTAAAAAACTAGAAGAATCTAGAGCTGCTAAAAATAAACCGAAGAGCAAACCTACTTCCCATGCTGAAGATGATTATGTGGGAGCAGAGGCAAAGCCGGGTACAGCTTTACGTATGCGTTCGTTTAAGAAAATCAAAGAACAATCACAGGATCATATGAAACGAGTTAAAAATGATAAGAAAAAGAAGAAACAACAAAAAATCAAACAAACTCACTTGACTGAACGTAAAGCTGAAATCAGGCCAAAACAGGGTCGTAGAGTGGAAAGAGATGAATTGGCTCCATTGGTTAATAAATATAAACAGATGTTGGATAAAAGGGCGAATGTAGGTGGTACTGCTCCAATGACGAAAACTAAAAAATCCAAACGTAACAAATGGTACAAGGAATAAGTCAATAAATTAAGAGAAAAAAATTTAACTCAACAATTGGTTTTAATACGTACGTATTTTGTAAATACAAAAAAAGCAAAAAGTTTGTTAAATGTGTAAATTTTAATATAATGATTTCGGTAAAATTCAATCATGTTAGCCTTCAAAAGTGTGACAATTTTTCGTATGTTAACAATATATCATAATTATTTTACTCTTAAATGGATTGCGAAGGCAAAGTTCGTGAAAAAATTATACAAATTTGTAATAAAAATTCGAAATTGTCTTTTAAAACCAATGCTTTTGTGCAAAAATTTCTCGGAAAACGATTTTCCGGGTTATTAAAAAAGTATGATTAATGTCATACTATTAAGAAAAGCCCGATAAGTGGCGGACTATACTGATCCTAAAAAGGTTAGAAAAATTTTGCCAATTTTAAAGAAGAATCGGAATAGTTAGGGGAGAAAAAGCAGCAAAAAACAATTTCTCGGAGTATTGCATAAGAAAAGTGAAAAAGGAGGCAGGAATCAAATCATATAAAGTAAAAAAGATACCCGATCGAAACTAAGAAAATCATCGAGGCAAAAAATCGTGCTAAAAAACGTAATTTACTCAATAAGTATGAATGTTGCATTATGGGCCATGCAACAAACGTACTTGGCGACTTTACACAGCTACCAGGAAACAGCTGCAAAAAACGAAGTTTCCGAAAAAGTTGATAGTTTGTAGTTGTGGGAAAAGAAGCAGTTAGCATAAAACGATTAATACATTAAAGAATGCAAAAGAGACTACTTCCATTCCTAAAGCAGCATGGTATCTGCGTTTTTTACAAAAAATAATATCCATTTCGTATCAACAATACCATACTTTTTGCTAGGAAATGGTCTGTGGCCAATAAAAGAATCAATGAAAGTACTATAAAAGAGGTTATAGGAGGTAATGCTGAAAAATTAAAACTTTAGTAAGAAGTTATTGCCATCTATGTGTTGTACACAGGGACCGAAAATAACAGTTATTTCGAAATTTTAAAACAAATAAATAGAAGCATATCGAGGGCTTATATTCAAAAACGGCTATCTGCATCAATAATTATTTTAAAGAGAGCGTGTAAAACCAATTTATTAATAAGATCTAAAAGTATTTGTCGATTGATTTGCTACAATATCTATTAAGAAATAGTCGCACTGTACGGCATCAAAATAAATATTATATTTGACAGTTATATCAGAGAAAAGTTTGAAATCAAAAGTTAATATTTCTGTCAAACGTAGATAGCACTTTTTGAACATAAGCCCTCGATATATAAATGTCGGAAAAGTGATTCAAGTATGCCATATTCATCCTTATGAAAAAAGTGGATTTTTATTTTTTCGAGCGAAAATAAGTAATTTTTTGACTTTTATTTTTTCGAGTGAAAATATAACAGTTATTTTTTGATTTTTATTTGTTCGAGCAAAAATATCAGTTATTTTTTGATTTTTATTTTTTCGAGCAAAAATAACAGTTACTTTTTGATTTTTATTTTTTCGAGTGAAAATAACAGTTATATTTTTATTTGTTCGATCAAAAATAAGTTATTTTTTGATTTTTATTTTTTCGAAAAAATAACAGTTATTTTTTGATTTTTATTTTTTCGAGCAAAAATAACAGTTATATTTTTATTTTTATTTGTTCGAACAAAAATAAGTTATTTTTTGATTTTTATTTTTTCGAGCAAAAATAACAGTTATTTTTTTATTTTTATTTTTTCGAGCAAAAATAACAGTTACTTTTTGATTTTTATTTTTTCGAGTGAAAATAACAGTTATATTTTGATTTTTATTTGTTCGATCAAAAATAAGTTATTTTTTGTTTTTTATTTTTTCGAGCAAAAATAACAGTTACTTTTTGATTTTTATTTTTTCGAGTGAAAATAACAGTTATATTTTTATTTGTTCGATCAAAAATAAGTTATTTTTTGATTTTTATTTTTTCGAAAAAATAACAGTTATTTTTTGATTTTTATTTTTTCGAGCAAAAATAACAGTTATATTTTTATTTTTATTTGTTCGAACAAAAATAAGTTATTTTTTGATTTTTATTTTTTCAAACAAAAATAACAGTTATTTTTTGATTTTTATTTTTTTTCAGCAAAAATAACAGTTACTCTTTGATTTTGATTTTTTCGAGCAAAAATAACAGTCATTTTATGATTTTTATTTTTTCAAACAGATATAACAGTTATTTCTGATTTTTATTTTTTTCGAGCAAAAACAACAGTTATTGTTTGATTTTTATTTTTTCATGCAAAAATAAATGTTATTTTTTATTTATTTTCTTTCTAGCCAATATCAAGTATATTTTAAACATTCGAATTTAGTTTTACTAACATTAGTGCTTCCAAACTTTCCACTGTCAAATTTTACCGCAACTCTGCTAAAATCAGTTTGAGGGCTGAAAAATATCTTTCTACACTAACTTTTGTCGCAGGTACAAAATGCTCAACAGATGCTCTTCTACGTAGCCAGGGAAATACATATTTCTTACTGTTCCAGTATTCCATCAAATCCTCATCGACATCCATTCGTTTTTCTGTATAGTTATCAATTTCATAAAAAGCTTTGCGAACACTTAATTATTATGCCGTCATCGTCATCATAAGAGGAATAGCTTAAAATTTCTATTTCCCGCAAACCCGTTTTTAGTAAAGAACATGAGCTCTGAACATTACTTTCAGCTACTAAAAATAGTTCATCTTCACCATGTGTTGGCACGATAGACTGATAATTTTGCTTGAATTAACAAAAACCTTTATTAATATTTAATAATACAAGCAATATTTTATTTTTGCTCGAAAAAATAAAAATCAAAAAGTAATTGTTTTTGCTCGAAAAAATAAAAATAAAAAAATAACTGTTATTTTTGATCGAAAAAATAAAAATCAAAAAATAATTATTTTTGGTTGCAGAATAAAAATCAAAAAATAACTGTTATTTTTGCTTAAAATAATAAAAATCAAAAAATAACTATTATTTTAGTTTGAAAAAATAAATATCAAAAAATAACTCTTATTTTTGCTCGAAAAAATAAAAATAAAAAAATGAGTTATTTTTGCTCGATAAATAAAATTAAAAAAACAACTGTTATTTTTGCTCAAAAAAATAACGGTTATTTTTGTTCGACAAAATCAAAATCAAAAAATAACTTATTTTTGCTTAAAAAATAAAAATCAAAAAATAACTGTTATTTCTGCTCGAAAAAATAAAAAATAACTTTTATTTTTGCTCGAAAATATAAAAATCAAAAAATTACTGTTATTTTTGCTCAAAAAAATAAAAATAAAAAATAACAGTTATTTTTGCTCGAAAAAATAAAAATCAAAAAATAACATTTTTGCTCAAAAAAATAAAAATTTAACTGTTATTTTTGCTCGAAAAAATAAAAATCAAAAAATAACTGTTATTTTTGCTCAAAAAAATAAAAAAGTAACTGTTATTTTTGCTCGAAAAAATAAAAATTAAAAACTAACTATTTCTGCTCGAAAAAATAAAAATAAAAAATAACTGTTATTTTTGCTTGAAAAAATAAAAATCAAAAAAAAAACTTATTTCTACTCGAAAAAATAAAAAATAACTGTTATTTTTGCTCGAAAAAATAAAAATCAAAAAATAACTGTTATTTTTGCTCAAAAAATAAAAAATAACAGTTATTTTTGCTCGAAAAAATCAAAATCAAAAAATAACTGTTATTTTTGCTCGAAAAAATAAAAATCAAAAATATCAGTTATTTTTGCTCGAAAAAATAAAAAACAAAAAATAATTGTTATTTTTGCTCAAAAAAATAAAAATAAAAAAAAATAATGGTTATTTTTGCTCGAAAAAAAAAAATCAAAAAATAACTGTTATCATCAGACTTTTATGAAAAAAGAAATAATTATTACGGTTGTACAATTTTTACAAGACTTTCATAGTGAACCGATCGATAAATTCTTTTAGATCTCATGAGTAAAAAATCATGTGCACTTTTTATAGCACTTTCTTAAAATCAAATAGAAAGCGTATCACTTATAGCAATCAGCTGCAGGGACTCTGTTAATATAGAAATATTTATTATTATTTATTATTTTAACCGGTTAATTTATCATTTTTCGTTTTTTATTTTTAATTTTTCGTTTTTCATTTTTCATTTTTAATTTTTCATTTTTAATTTTTGATTTCATTTTTTATTTTTCAATTTTCATTTTTTATTTTTCATTTTCATTTTTTATATTTAATTTTTTATTTTTCATTTTTTATTTTTCGTTATTCGTTTTAAATTTTAGTTTTTCATTTCTTAATTTTCATGTTTCATTTTTTTTAATTTTTTAGTTTTAATTTTTTATTATTAATTTTTTATTTTTCATTTTTCCTTTTTAATTTTATATTTTTCATTTTTTATTTTTCTTTTTTATTCTTAATTTTTTATTTTTCATTTTAATGTTTTTTTTTTCATTCTTCGCTTTTCAATTTTTTTTTTCATATTTAATTTTTGATTTTTCATTTTTTATTTTTCATTTTTAATTTTTTATTTTTTTATTTTTCATTTTTTATTTTTCATTATTCATTTTTTATTTTTCAGGTTTCATTTTTTATTTTTCATTTTAAATTTTTCGTTTTTCATTTTTTTTTTTTATTTTTCATCTTTAATTTTTTTTTTTTCATTTTTTATTTTTCATTTTTAATTTTCAAACAGGTTATCATAATATCATAATTTTTTCATCAAATCACATTTTGTCTTACGACTCTTACTCAATATAAACGCATATAAGTGATACATAGATGACACTTTTAAAAAAGTGGCATAAAAAACAATTTTATATCATAATTTTTTCACCAATACAATCATAAGTCACACACCGATTTGTGTTACAGCTCTCACCGATTCGTGTTACGCTGTTTTTGTGATTGTATTGTGAAATAGAAATTTACCCTCCTTTACACATCAAAAATAAAACATTCGCCTACTTGTAGGTTGTCCATTGTTGAAAAACTAGCACGAGGTTTTTGAAAATATAAGTGAACTCTTTAGAAGTATGTATTGTCTTAAAAAAATACACTAACAATACTAGTTCTAGCTATAATTTAAAAATATCCTAACTGTTAAACATGTCTAAGTTAACAATTTTCCCGCCATCTGCGTTTGAATCATAAGCACTAACTGAAATTCCTTTGAACATTTTTAATGATTTCTAATTAACTTTTGGCAAAGTAATAAATATTTTTGCAACCTACAAACAGTAATTTGAAAAAATTTTCCAAAATCTCTAAAAACATCTGAAAGACAGTAGTTACTTTAAAAAAATTTATAAAAGTGTATGCAAATTGAATCACAATTCATAACGAATAAGTGGTTTGCTCAGTAAACAAGACATAGTAGAAATTTTTTAAGGATATAATTTAAAAAAATGGCACCCCAAAAAAAATTCATCTCGTTATATTAAAATTAATATTTGTGCCGTATATGTAAGTTGAATATAACTTTGATTGCTTGTTTATGCTTCGAATAATGTAAAACATTTTTTTACAGGCACTCTCAGTTGCTCAAAATTAATCTGACTCACAGAAAAGAATTACCCAGTGGTTCTGTGTCATGTTGGAGATTGGATAAAATTTTAATTTTTATGCATTCTTACAACGGCTTATATTCTTTCACTTTCAGTTTGATAGTATTATGATTAAAGAGAGATATAAAATCCCTCCAAATTTAAGTGTTCTATTTACCGTTAATGGTTATCGCTTTGATGAAATTATCTTGATAATGGGTGAAGAAGCCACACATTGGGTTTACTATCAAAATATGCCTGTTCATAGACGCATTGAAGGAGGTGGCCGTTTACCCATTAATTTTTGTGGCTGTTGTTTAAATAAGCAATATTTGCAAATTATGGACACTGTTATGAAAAGTGTTACGAAAACGGTTGGCTCCAATTTATATGAATTTCAAACAATTATTCATTTTTTCTTTAAGTAAACGTTGTTTGTAAGTTGTAGTGTGATAAATCTTTTAAGGTTTCCTTAAATATAATTCCAAACTAATTTTTTTCAAGTGTTTTAAATTTAATTTACTAAATACCTTAAGCCTCGTTGTTCTTTTTTTTTTCTTACTGGAACAACAATTGTGAATTTTTAGGAGTAATTTTTTTAATTTTAATTAAATTTTCTTTAACAGTTTTGTATTAAACGAAAAGATGATGATTTACTAAATGAAGAACTTATTCCAGCCAGTGGAAACGAGATCCATATTTGGCTGGTGGTTTGGGATACTCTTCAGGCAAACCAGGTGTAGCATCACGATAGATTTTCTTTTCGGGCTTAGGAGGAGCTGGACGATCGGTTGAATGAATCTAACAATGAAAAAGAGAATAAACGTGAATAAACTCAGAAATTAAGATATTAGTCTTTAAAAGTAAGACAAACAACATTTGAAGAAATAGGCAGAAGGATGTCGATGATGAACAAGTCGTGTTGTTCTAGCGCTATCTTAAATTTAAATGTTTATTTATTTTCTCCTACATTACAAAAGTGTATCTTTTCTATTATTAGAAATTATATAGATACATGATTCTCGAACCGAACAAAAACCTAATTATTTGTAAAACATAAAAGATCACCAATACATAACCCAACAGGAATGTAGAAGTATATCTTTAACAAAATGACTACTCAACTAAATTTTGAAATCTCTGCCTTCAACTCCAAGTGTATCATACCGATCTTTTTTAAATTTACTAACCTTAGCTCTAGTAAAGTAACCATAATCGGGACGATCAATATCCAAATTATCCTTCACACATTTATCAAAAACACCCTGCGTTTTGCGGCAGCTAAAATTTACCAATTATATCAAGCTTATTGAGGTTTTTTTTTAACTTACTGGTTGAAAGACATGGTGCCGCTTGATTTATCTAAACAAGTTGCATATTGCATGAATTCTTCATGACAGCTCTTCTTGACTTTGCGGAAAAAATCAATAGCACAGCCGGTCACAGCTTTACCCTCATTCAAGCAAGCTCTAGGATCATCCAATTCTTGGCGACATAACATGAATTCCTTAAATTAAACCAAATATAAACAAACTGTGTTTATAAAAATAAAACATTAACAAATTGAGGTTAGGTTTGTTGGAGACACCATAAAAATTATATAACCTAGTTTTCTTAAATGTATCCCTAAACTCTTTTTAAATTTGATAATTTATAAAGAAAATTCTTTTTAATAGGAATGCTAACATTATTTTGATTTTCACATGATTTGCCTAAATGGAAGGCTCCGGCACGTAATGCTGCAGTAGACAAATTTAATTCTTGCACAGTTAACTCTTCTTCTGTTGGTAGCTTTACATCGTTGGAGACCACCATATTTGGGCTTGTACTAGAATTGAAAAATAAACAAAATTATTTACATTTATAAGGAAATTAGAAAGATTATCGCAATTTTACCGAGAAAGTGCTAAAAAATAATTATGAATACTATACTCACCAGCTGAACCTACAATCAGCTGTTTCATTAGAAATGTCATAACATAAATATAAAGATGCAAAATTTCCATAATAATAAAGTAACTGTAATCAGTTATCGTTATAGAAAACCGGAAACTTTTTTATATTTGTAAAAAAAAAATTGAATTTCATGTTTTTCAATAAAAAATTAATTACATAAAATTGAATTTGATACATATATTAATATCTAGCAATTTCCCGTGAAAATAACGGATCTGATTCATAAGAATTGTAACATATAGTGAATGACAAATAAATACTGAATAAATTTAAATTAAACGACAGAGTAAATATAGATTTTTATAGTTTTTTTTACATAAAGACGTCAGTACCATAATATTCAATTCATTTTTTATATTCATAAAATAACATATACAAACTGATTCAAATTAAATGACAAAGCAAATATTGGACATTTGTTTTTAAGAAGGTAAAATTATTTCCTATAAATTTTCGGAGATATATGTACATATAAAGGTGCTATTACATGATGTGTTTTTTACATATGTACTGTCAAATTTTCCCACAACAAAAGTTGTACACATCGTGTGATACATATGAAACATTGTTTATGTACAATACATGAGGACAGTCTCATGTACATTTTTCAATTAAGGTGCTATTACATGATGTGTTTTTTACATATGTACTGTCAAATTTTCCCACAACAAAAGTTGTACACATCGTGTGATACATATTAAACATTGTTTATGTACAATACATCAGGAAAGTCACATGTACATTTTTCAATTAGAACAGGTTCTATTTTTGCATGACAAACAAATGAAAATACAACACTGCTTGTGGCGAAAGAAAAACAGAGTACATTTTAAAGATTAATATTGAAAGAAAAATAAATTGTTTAGTATTAATTAACAATTAAAATATACATAACCTTTTTTTAACAACAAATTTTTGTAAATTCACAAATTAAATCAGCTGTTGTTTACATTTAGAGGTTATGTCATACGGAAATACATACGCACGTGTGATAGCAAAAATTATGAATCGTATGTAAAAGACAATTTTGACAGACATGAGGAATTTCATATCGATAAAAAAAGTGACAGTACATATGTAAAAAACACATCGTGTAATAGCACCTTAATATTTTTGATGCAAAAAGTATTACCGACGCAATTAAAATTTCAATTATTTACACATTTGTAATGATTTGAACATTTTCCAAATTGATTTCAATTCGTTGAAGTTGGCAGTCCTAACATCTGTTAACTTTGAAATGTAAACATTGATTCGATTCCAAAGCAAAAACCTGACATTGTTAAATAACTTCTATAATTTTCACAAAATATGACTGAAAAGGACAATAATGCAAACGATAGCCAGAAGATATTAAAAGATGAATGGGCGGTAAGTCACAGTTCACTAAAATCTCTAAAAAAAAATATTTTGTTCATGTACCATATTAACAGATAAGACCCTGTTCGGTGTACAAAGACGAATATGATGAGTGCACTAGCTTTAAAGCTAGATTTCATCAATATTTCATAAATGGAGAAAACACTGATTGTACACAGTGGCAGACAGATTATAAAAATTGTGTACGTTATCAAGATTCCAATGGCAATAATATTGAAGCTGGTGCTGCTGTTATTAAAAGTGAAGAAGAAAGACGTTTAAAACGTTTCCGTGGTCACTATGGCAATACTGTTTGGGAAAAGCGTAAGGCACCACCCGAAGATTGGTCTAAACCTTTACCAGAATGGATGGAAAAGAGAAATGAAAATTCATATTTACAGTTAAAACAATCGGAAATTGATGGAAAAGCAATCGTACAAGAAGAAAAATCGTACTGCTCTATCATGTAGTAAATAGAAATTATAAATAAGGCATAATTTGTACAAAATATAAACCCTCACCGACATTTATTAAAAAAATAAAGTTTAACGGAAATCTTTCAAGCTTATACTAAATTCGTTTTAAGATTTGAATAAGTATTAAATATCTTGAGGAACAAGATCTTTCAAAAGTGTTGCCCCGGTTGCCGGGCTACGTCCCAGTTTATACAAAATATTTAAATACAGGTTCAAACAGGAGAGTCTAAATGAAAATATCCTGAAAGTAAACATTTTATTAAAAACATCAAAATATTGCTTGAGGGAAAAACAACTTACCACAACGAATACTCAAAAACCATTCTGTGATACAGCCACACAAAATATCCCTTGAAAGTTTTGTAATTCATGTACATACATTTCTGGGCATGCTGGGCCATAACACGAGGTCTGTCTACCAGATCACCGTGCATATGGCTTATAGCTCTAATAGTATTAAGATTTCTACAGACAACGGAAATTAATTGACTTTTGTTTTCAATAAATATATGTACTTTAAACTTACCGGACTACAAACAACATAGTGCTCGGCATTTCCTTTAAGGTAGACATAATCAATTCAAAATTTTCTTGTGCCACCTTTTGCATGTACTTGATATCATCTTCATTTAATTTAGTTTTTATAGTACCATGTATGTTTATGGGATGTTGGAACAGAACTTCAGCAAATTTCATATGATCTTTGATACCCAATTTGATTGCAGCCTTTTTCATGCGACTTTCATCTCTTAAGACAGTTGCTTCCCAGAACTCACACAAGGGTTGTCTAACATTTGCAGGCAATTCCTCATACAAACCATGATCTAACAGAACAATTTCAGCTTCACCTGTTTTAGCACTTTTTCTTACAAAAACTAAAAGGAATTATATATCATTGTCTACTTAACAAATAATATGTTACTCACTATTGCTGGCATGTGGATCGCCATGTACAAATCCGGAACTAAATATTTGCTCTGCAAACATTTGAAATAGTTTTTTATCGACGTCTTTTAAATTTAATTTGTTATTTTCAAGACTTTCCATGTCACTTATTTTAATACCATCTATCCATTCCATAGTTAGAACTCTCTGTTACAAATTAGTTATAGGTAATCATATTTATGAACGAAATTCTGCTACATACCGTTCTTGTCATTGACCAATGTACCTTGGGTATATGTACAAATTTAAAACTTTTCAAATCGAGTTCACATCTTTCCAGATTTCTTCCCTCGTTAATAAAATTTAGTTCTTGCTCTAAATTTTTTCGAATATCTTTGAATACCCAACCAAAATTATAACTTTTGAAAATAAATTCTACTATATTTTGCAGGAAGATAATGGTTCCCAAATCACCAACAAAGCGCTTTTGTAAATCACTATATTGAACCTGAAAATAAAAATATATGACTTAAAATAAATATGAAGAGATATTAAATTATTTTTTTTTAATTATAAATAACTTCAAATGTTGTTATGTCTGTTACCTTTACTGCTACATCTTGTCCATTTTTAAGTTTGGCTTTGAAAACCTGAGCTATACTTGCAGCAGATTTTGGTGCATAATCAAATTCAGCAAAGAAATATTCTGGTGACTCACCAAAATCCTGTTTAAACACTTTAAGTACATCCTCTTTACTAGTGGGTAGGCATTTATCTTGCAACTTAATCAATGTGCTAGTATATTCGTTTGGTAGCATATGATTTAAAGCAGCAACACCCTGACCAATTTTAATATAAAGTCCACCATTTAAAAGACATGTTTCCAATAAACGATCAGCAGATCTTTGATGGACCGCCTTTATCTGATTCTCATATTCGGAGTTTTCTTCATTTAATAACAAATAGTCAAATGCTATTGTGCAAGCGGTTTTCACAGAACGCAGAAAACGTATAGAGGCACCTGAAAAGATAAAATCTTGGTATATACCGTCATAGGCCAAAAACCCACATAACCCTGTAACTAAAGCGAAACGTATAACGGGAAAATGTCTGGGCGTAGCCTCGTCAACGCACGCTTTTCGAGTTTGATCTTTAAAATGTCTTGTCGTTGAACTTTGTAGTCTTTTAAAATATTGAAGTCTACAATTGTTTGATAAATTCAACTGTAAAAATTTGTCACTATTATTTTACATTTATATATCACAATTGCTGCTAATCATCATTTTACTTACTTTAGTTAAAATCATATTTTAATATATATATTTTTTCGTTTTTAACGTAAAATTAAATTTGCTAGTGATTTAAAATGCATATTACAAAATATATAATTCATTGCCATGCGCAAAAAGAGCAAACTAACAACAGAAAACACATGTTCAAAACTGCTGTTTTTTTTTGTTCAGTTTCAAGATACATAAACAAATAACAGCTGATTTTCTCAATCAAATCGATTACTGTTTTGTTTTTGCTATAGATGACAAAGTATAAAATACAAAAGTGATTAATAAAAAAATAAAGATTTAGCTGTCTATTTTATTTGTTTATATTTTGTAAAATCGAAAATAAAATTTATTTATAACATAAGTAATACAACAACAATCAAAAATATAATGTTGAAAACATTGACATTAACACGTTTGAACCAACAAGTTTTAAGTAAATCTTGTCGTATAATGTAAGTCCTCTAATCACAAATGCAAAAAAATAAATAAATATATATTTACATTACATAACCTTAAAATGATATTGCCATGGCCAAGGTTGACAGGAAGTAAAAATACATAGGAAATAACAGATAGTGGGAATTTTTCTATTTGCAGCATATCACGTGATTATAACCAAAGACATGGTCTGTTTACCTTTGGTAGCATTACCAATAAAAACCGAGAATATTATAAAAAGGAACTAATAGGGTGAGTAGATTTATTCATTATTATCATAATATAAAATAAAATTAATTTTACGTATTACCACATATATTGGATTAAAATATATATTTTTTAGTTATAGCATGGATGAGATGTACTCTGTGGTATCTGATGTTAAAAATTACTATCGATTTGTACCTTATGTGAAAAAATCCCATGTCCATAGTCGACACTCGCATGTTTTTAAAGCTGACCTAATCGTTGGTTTCCCACCTATTAACGAAGTATATACCTCAACTGTTACATTAAAATGTCCAAATATGGTGACAGCAGAATGTAAAGATGGTCGACTCTTTAACTACCTGCTTAATGAATGGCGCTTTAGTCCAGGCCTGAAAGACATACCCCAATCTTGTGTGTTGGACTTTACAGTTGCCTTTAAGTTCAAGTCATTATTGCACAGTAATATAGCAAATTTATTTTTTGATTTGATATGTGACCAAATGGAAAATGCATTTATTAAAGAAGCTAGAAGAAGATTTGGCGATGCCTCTATTAAATCGCATATATTGTCTTCAAAACGATCCTGACCGTAAAAAAACTAATTTACAATGGAAAGTCAAATTAATTGGTTTAAGTTAAAAGACTTCAGATTATGTCATGTCTTAGATACATGTCGTTTTAATGTATGTGATTTTTATAATTTTATAACGTATTTTTAATTTTTAAATCTAGCCAATATAAACGTCTGGATGTTTAAAAGCTTAAACTAAACATAAACTAAGGAAAAACTGTTCTTAGACGAAACAAGATTGTAAATACATATAAGCCATTACCAAATAAAAATAAAAAGTACTAAATTATATATTTGTTAACAAAAAATATATTTACATTTGCAACTTATTTATTTCATAACAACTGTCTTTTATTTCTTATAACTGTAAAGAACACCAAAATGAGAAAATCACCCACTTGTTTAATTAAAATGAAAATTTACCGTATGTTATCTTACACCCGCATTCATAAATACAATTAGAGCGAGTTTTTTTTATGTCAGTTAAACTTTGATTAAATTCAGACTCATAACTTTTACAATATTTGGGTTCTCAATTAAATTTATGTAAGTTATGTTAAACTTACTATTGTGTTTTCGTCGAATAGTTTGAAAGCTATAAATGTTCAAAAAATCATGTCGAGTCCGATCGCAGGGGAGATGTGTAAACATCTGGTAATTAAAGATTTTTTTATAGCACTTTCTTAAAATCAAACAAAGCGTATCACTTATAGCAAGCAACTGCAGGGGCTCTGTTAATATAAAAATATTTATTATTATTTATTATTTTAACCGATTAATTTTTCGTTTTTTATATTTAATTTAATTTTTTTCTTCATTTTTCATTTTCCAATTTTTATTTTTCTTTTTTCATTTTTTATTTTTAATTTTTTATTTTTGATTATTCATTTTTAACTTTAGTTTTTCATTTTTCATTTCTTATTTTTCAATTTTTTAGTGGTAATTTTTTATTATTCATTTTTTTAATTTTTCATTTTTATTTTTTTAATTTTTTATTTTTCATTTTTCATTTTTATTTTTAATTTTTTATTTTCAATTTTTATTTTTTTTTTCATTTTTCATTTTTCGTTCTTCACTTTTCATTTTTTATTTTTCATTTTTCGTTTTTCATTTTTTATTTTTCATTTTTAATTTATTTTTCATTTTTTATTTTTCATTTTTAATTTATTTTTCATTTTTTATTTTTCATTTTGCATTTTTTATTTTTCAATTTTAATTTTTTATTTTTTTATTTTTAATTTTTTATTTTTAATTTTTTTATTTTTCATTTCTTATATTTCATTTTTAATTTTTCGTTTTTCTTTTTTAATTTTTTATTTTTCATGTTTAATTTTTTATTTTTCATTTTTTATTTTTCATTTTTAATTTTTAATTTTTTATTTTTAATTTTTAATTTTTTATTTTTTATTTTTCATTTTTAATTTTTTTCTTCATTTTTCATTTTTCTTTTTTCATTTTTTATTTCTAATTTTTAATTTTTTATTTTTAATTTTTTATTTTCCATTTTTATTTTTTTTTTAATTTTTCGTTCTTCATTTTTCGTTTTTTATTTTTCGTTTTTCATTTTTTATTTTTCATTTCTAATTTATTTTTCATTTTTTATTTTTCATTTTTAATTTTTAATTTATTTTTCATTTTTTATTTTGCATTTTTTATTTTTCATTTTTTATTTTTAATTTTTTATTTTTCATTTTTAATTTTTCATTTTTTATTTTTAATTTTTTATTTTTCATTTTTATTTTTTTTTCTTCATTTTTCATTTTCCAATTTTTATTTTTCTTTTTTCAATTTTTATTTTTAAATTTTCATTTTTTATTTTTCATTATTAATTTTTAATTTTAGTTTTTCATTTTTCATTTCTTATTTTTCATGTTTCATTTTTTATTTTTCATTTTTTATTTTCAATTTTTTAGTGGTAATTTTTTATTATTCATTTTTTATTTTTCATTTTTCCTTATTTTTTTTTTTTAATTTTTTATTTTCCATTTTTTATTTTTCATTTTAAATTTTTTATTTTTCATTTTGCATTTTTTATTTTTAATTTTTTATTTTTAATTTTCAATTTTTTATTTTTCATTTTTAATTTATTTTTAATTTTTTATTTTTAATTTTTTTTATTTTTTATTTCTTATATTTCATTTTTAATTTTCATTTTATTTTTCATGCTTAATTTTTTATTTTTTTAATTTTTCATTTTTTATTTTTAATTTTTTATTTTTCATTTTTAATTTTTTATTTTTCATTTTTCATTTTTTTCTTCATATTTCATTTTGCAATTTTTATTTTTGTTTTTTCATTTTTTATTTTTAATTTTTCATTTTTCATTTTTAATTTTTATTTTTTTATTTTTCATTTTTAATTTATTTTTCATTTTTTATTTTTAATTTTTTTATTTTTCATTTCTTATTTTTCATTATTCATTTTTAATTTTAGTTTTTCATTTTTCATTTCTTATTTTTCATGTTTCATTTTTATATTTCATTTTCAATTTTTTAGTGGAAATTTTTTATTATTCATTTTTTATTTTTCATTTTTCCTTTTTATTTTTTTAATTTTTTATTTTTCATTTTTTATTTTTAATTTTTATTTTTAATTTTTTATTTCCCATTTTTATTTTTTTTAATTTTTCGTTCTTCATTTTTAATTTTTAATTTTTTTATTTTTCATTTATTATTTTTAATTTTATTTTTTAATTTATTTTTAATTTTTTATTTTTCATTTTTTATTTTTATTTTTTAATTTATTTTTCATTTTTAATTTATTTTTCATTTTTAATTTTTTTTTTAATTTTTAATTTTTTATTTTTCATTTGTAATTAATTTTTTATTTTTTATTTTTCATTTTTTATTTTTAATTTTTTATTTTTCATTTTTTATTTTTGATGTTTAATTTTTTATTTTTCATTTTTTATTTTTTATTTTTCATTTTTAATTTTTAATTTTTTATTTTCCATTTTTAATTTTTCATTTTTTATTTTTTTTTCATTTTTAATTTTCAAACAGGTTATCATATCATAATTTTTTCACCAATACAATCATATTATGTCTTACCACTCACATCTTACGCTAACATGTTACGCTGTTTTTGAAACTTACCCCCCTGCGCGTATAAGTTTAACTGATATCTTTAAAACTCGGCCTAAAGAGAGAAAAATCCTGAATTTAACTAAAATAAGTTTTATTGACATCCCGAAAACTCGATTTTATTCGATTATCGTCGTTTATTTTCGGTACATACATGTAGGCCTCTAAAAAGTCTCTAAAATTCGTGGCACTTCTACTTAAGCAGTTGTTTTTAATTTGTAGAGTAGCGTAATCAATCTTAATGAAGAGGTGAAATTATAACCCTCACGAAAAGCATACTAATATACAGATAAACCACTCCTAGTGGACACAAGCATTTGTTAATTAAGTGTTCCACAACTTTCAATAATGCAGGGAGAATTGATATCGGTCGCATATCCTCAGGACCACAGAGGAATAGGAATTACGCGCGCATTCTTCCATTTCAGCATGAATCAATTTATACTTTGCAATAATTTCATCCTTGAGAAGATCACGATAGGCACAATTGAGCTTACTAGCTGCAGGTGAATAGTGATCATTTAAAAACACTCTGTCACTAAGCTTTCTACCAGTGCTAGCAGGATAAACTCCATTCACTGCACCAGAAATGTCAGGAGTTTGAGCAGGATTAACAGCAGCAGAACCGGTAAAATCACAAATTATATCACATCTTCTAAGTACGAGTTTTAAAATATGCTCTATGACGTTATCACGAACAAATTGAAGTGTCTTCTTGTTAATATAACATACAATGCAAATACCATTACCATCAACTGGTATTTATACCCTATAAGCAAAATCGGTAGTCGACTACAAAAAGAAACACACTTCTAGTTAACTTTTATGAACTAACTATAAGCTAACTACAATGTAATGCAGAACTTCACCAAAAATAGAAACATGCATATTGTGTGCTTTCCCTAAATAGAAGCTTGTATATTTGTTGACATTTGTTTAGTGACTTTTTCACTTGTTTTTGACATTTTCATTACAAAAATCAGTGTTCGTACGTGCAGTTAGAAAGGTTAAAGTAAAATATTTTTCAATTTTTAAAATTTTAATTATTAAAACTAAAATTAGTGGCACAAGTAAGAGAAATTTAAGAAGGCTATTTAAAAAAAAAAAAGAAATTTATTCAAATAAACTAATATCAAAGTGTCAAAGTGAAAGTCGTACTGAAAATATTAGTATTAGCAATATTTTAGGAGAACCTGTAATAAAAAAAACACATTAAAAGAAAAAATCGGTGATTGGTACTATAAAAATAGGCCATCTCGCAAGTGAAGAGAACCTCAAACAACTGTTTGAAGAAAGATTTAAGGAAGTAAACAGTAAGATATTCCAAAAGTAAAATATGCACAAAGCTTAAATTAATTAATATTTATATAATTTTCAGATACTATACAAAAGCTTCAAGGTAACTTACTTTTTGCAACACATTTTCCTAGTTTTACCTAATAATTTCACCTTGCTTATTCCTTAACATATTTAATTACAGAAATTATAGTCAAGCTATATGATGTTATAATGAAGTCCCTGGCTGAGCAGAAAGTTTTTGACTTAAAGGGTTCTTCACCAAGAAGTAACCAACAATAATGTGCGCACAGTTTCCCCTATAAAAAGTATAGGTGATTTGACTGAGCTAAACAACACAATTAGTGAGGACAATCATGAACTTTATGTTGGTTTTCAAAATTTCATTTCACACATTTAATACCTCCCTAATATAGTAATAGATATTAATATATACTAGCAGATTCCAGCCCTCGAAATTCGAGTGCAAATTCTAGGAAATTTTATTTTTTCATTAAATAAAGACCCTAAAAGTATGCTAATCAATTATAGCCAATTCACAAATGAACACAAAAAAACAAACTCATTTTTATTACAAACGCATAAACAAATTTAATAAACACACACATATCATTGCATAATTTTATGTATGTGTTAGTAGCAACTTTAAATGCAATTTACTTAAAATAAAGGAAAAAATTTAAAAATCTGTAAATCTGCAAAACGGCTAAAAAGAAATACCTTTCAAATAATATACGTTTGGTCAAATTCGGGATAAAACGATAGAACAAAACACCATTCACAAGAATTCGCCTAGCCTATTAATATTATAGATTTCAAATAACTCCACAATTTAATGCTTTGTACAGATTAATATGATAAAGTCATTGTTAAAAGGACGCCTGTCAAAAACTTTAACAGAGGTAATTTCGATGAATATCTGTCTAGAAATTAATATGGATGGAATACATGGCAAGAGACTAAGGGACTTCAAAGTTTTCTTCCAAGCTTTAACGGGTAACCTATATATTAAAAACATATTGATTTTACATAATATAGGACATTTATATTTTAAACAGATGCCTGTCGATCGCTTGGCTCTAATGAGGTGGAAAACGACGTCAGTGAATCTCAGAGTCATTAAAAAACCGCATATCCAAGTTGAATGCGTTAAAAATAAAAAAAATTAAATTGTTAAATTCGGCTATGCCGAACCTCTGATACCCTCTACCTTAGTTTTACGTTTCCACATATTTCACTAATTATTTATAACAAATGTAAACAAAATATTTGAAAAAGTAAATAATTTGATAAACTTAATACTAAATCTTCTATTATTTTTACATTTAAATTTCTTTTTGGGGTTCTACTTTTGACTAAAGTAAAGACTATTATAAGCTAACTACTAGTTGATTTTAATTAAGTCAACTTATAGCCAACTGTCTATATACATATATAAAACTTGAAAACTACAGGACCAAAAGGGATACTTTCTTCTACGAGTTTGTTTGTAACTGCCCCGCGAAGGTTTAGGAAAAAAGAAAAGTACAAAAAGTCTCAACAGATGGCGCTGTTCGCGGTTATTCCATTTTAACATCATATATATTGAGTACTATGAGAGGGAGAGCTTTGTAAATTTGTGTGAGGACATCTATTATTAATATGGATAGTCATACCGAAAATAGTCGGTATCGGATAAGTAGGCGTGGTACCTCCCATTCAAAATTAATTTTTAACATCATACATCTTGAGTACTGTTTTAGGGAGAGCTTTGCAACTTCGTATGAGGTCATCTATTATTGCTGTGAGTTGCTGTGAGTAGCCATTGTAAAAATTAGCTCATCGGAACAGTGGGCGTGGCATCTACAAAAAAATTAATCACTCTATATCAGACTCAATATCATGACAGGGAGAGATTTGATACTTTATGTTACGTCATTTGTTATTAGTTTAAGTACACCTGAGGAAAATAGGCTGGATCGGATAAGTGGGCGGGGTACATCCCCTACAAAGTACTGATTAAATATTATGTACATATACCGAGTATAATGATTGGGAGAGCTTTGCAAGTTTGTGTGAGTTCATCTATTATTTCCGTGATTAGCCCTGGCTAAAATGGGCAAGATTGTACAAGTCGGCATGTCACCTACCGTATAAAATTTCATTTTCAAAATAATAAAATTATCTTGAATAATATAAAAGGGAAAGTGTGAGTTATTAGTGTGAGTGTGAAAATAGTCGGAATCGGATAAATGGGTGGAGTTACTTTCATAAAAGTAATTATTGAACTTTAATATATTGGATCGTTTTGAAGGAAAATGTTTAAGAGAAATGGCAATTTCAGCAGCGTAACAAAAATTGAAATTTCCGCAATTTTCATTCAAGTTAATTGGTACTGCGGTAGTATAAGATGAAGAAGTGAATTTATCAAAAGACTTTTTAATTTACTTTATTTGCCAGGTCTTCACATAATTGGATCTTAAAATAATATACTTAAATTTAAGCTTACATAAGCGCTTTAATTTCAAAAAATTGTTTTATTATTGGATAACTGTTTCTTTAAAAATGTATTTTCTTTTTGACTTTCGGATAATTTTATCATTTTTATTACGATGCCAAGAAGTGTTCATGGTAACATTGGCCGGCGTCGTCAGGATGCAACGCAGCACCGAAATATCGCAACACGTCGAACGGAGGAGGAACGTGCTATTGGAAGGGAATCAGTTCGACCAGAATGGTTGGAAATCGTGCGCGACAGTCACAAGAGATCAACGAAGCACACAATGAGCAACAATGATTGAGAAGAAGAGAAGTTCGTGCTCGGTAAAGTGATGAAGCCAGATCACAATGTGCGATTTTTGAACGACAACATAGGCTACAACAAATTATTCAGGTGAACATTGAGCATGCACCTTTTCGATATGAGCCCAACATTCAATACAGTTCGCACACATCGGTTCAATTCGGACAGATGTCTGTCGTTTGTGAGCATTGCAATGCAGTTAAATTTGAGAAAGAACCGCCTGGATTATGTTGCGTAGGCGAAAAGGTGAAATTGCACGCTGCTTTACGGTGAATCTCCTAATTCGAATTAAAGTTGGATCTGTCATCCTTATGCCCCGAAACTATGCAATGGAACCCGACAGATTGTGACGAAATTAATGAGTAATATGATAGTGGCAAGGATTTTGAAAGGGCGGTTCAAGCGAGATGCTTAATTCCGCGAATTACCTTGACTTCAAGCGATTTGACGTTCCCGTTCAAAGGTGTTCAGTTCCCAGTGAAACTTGCATTTGCGATGAAAATAAACAAGTCACAAGGACAGTCCCTGGAAGTGTGCGGCATAAATCTGAAAATGTCATGCTTTTCACACGGCCATATGATGCGTGTTCCCGAGTTGGGAAACCATCCTCACTATTCATTTACGCTCCGGAGCAGAAAACAAAAATGTTGTATATCGTGCAGCATTAAATTGATTACAATCACTGTTCAATTCTTTTTTTCATTAATACTTGATTTTATTCTATTTTCGCCAAATGTTGGACGGGACGAAGACCGTCGGGTCAGCTATCCGTATAATTATAAGATATTGAATTCAACTGAATTCGAAAAGTGTTGTATTCAAATTATATTATTGCGTCATCTGTTAACGGTCGATAATTTTGATTTAAAAAAAATTTCGAAATTATTTCAATAAAAAAATCTCTTCTAGACAAAGCAAAGTTTGCCGGGTCAGCTAGTAATATATAAAATAGAAGTAGTTTGTAGCTAACTATAAATTAGCTAACTTTAAGTTAACTGAAAAGTCATGCAGAGGCGGACAATTGACTACCGCCTAGGACATCGCAATGTTAAAATAGTCAGTTTGCTTCATTGAAAGTAATCCAAGTATCAACCACCACTAGTTGCGTAATAGTTAGATATAAGTGCATTAAAAGTTAGTTGAGTTACCGGCAGGGTAATATTAAGAGGCTAGGCGATTTCTTGTGACCGATGTTTTGTTCTACCGTTTTATCCCGATTTTGACCAAGCTTATATAATTTGAATGGTATTTATTTTTAGCTATTTTGCAGATTTACAAATTTTTAAATTTTTTCCTTTATTTTGAGTAAATTGCATTTAAAGTTGCTACTAACACATACATCAAATTATACAATGCTATGTGTGTGTTTATTAAATTTGTTAATGTGTTTGTAATAAAAATGAGTTTGTTTTTTTGTGTTGATTTGTGAATTGGATATAATTGATTAGCATACATTTAGGGTCTTTATTTAATGAAAATATAAAATTTCCTAGAATTTGCACTCGAATTTCGAGTATTAAAAAATGCGCCCAAGGCAATCATAGTGCTGACCACCCCATCAGGAAGTCCAAGAATAATAATATCAGCACGATTCAACTTTCTATGCAGCACATGATTTTCAACTTGAAGCAAAGATCAGACGTTAATATTTATCAGATGTGTGTGCAGCATTAAATCCATAATTTCTGATGGCCAAAGCGGGGTTTCAAGAGAAATTTCAATAGTACTTCACGTTTTATCTGTAGACGACCTCCATGTGGTCGTTTGGTTTCGACAAAAAATACATTTTTAACTTCATTAAATTCAAAAACATTTTTAGATTTTAGAAAATTTGTTTTATATATTTAGTTTGTTCTGTTTTAAAATTTCTACAAAATTTGTTTTATTGTTCTAAAATTCCATATTTTTCTTTTAATGTAGTATTATAATTAAAGAGTTTTGTTTTATAAAGATAATTTTTTTTAACGTTAACTAATGAAACGTTTTTGTTTTATCATTATTTACGTAACTACAATAGAAACTACAGCATTTAACAATTAATTTAAGTATTTTTGTATTTTATATATAAATGTGCTTTACTCAAAATAATACTTAATATATATAAAAAAAAATACAAATACTAAGCTCTCTACAGAGAAAAAAAAACGCACAAAAATTGAAAATGAAAATAATAGTTAAACAAATAAATTATTTTCAAAAATTTGAAATTAAATATATAAATAATATATAAAATAATCTGAAAAAAATTATATATTATACTGCATTAAATGAAAATAATTAGAATTCTCTTTATAGTTCTATTTCCTGTATTTGAAATAAAACTTTAAACAATAAGAGTTGTTAACATATAATTTTCTAGAATTTGTCTTTTTTGCAAGTACATCAGTTGTTTAATATTTGTAAATTTTTCAAGAGGATTTTTAGAAAAACCTATACACTTTTATTTTTATTAAAAACAATTTCAATAATTTTATTATAATCCAGTTACAGTTGAAGTGTTGAAAAGGTTCAGTTAATATAAAAATCTATTCGGCTATATAAATTTGTAAATAGGTACATATATTTAGAGTTTAAAATAACTTAAATCAAAAACACAATAAATTAAAAAAAAATATAGCAGCACAAAATCACAAATACATTCGAAAAAAAATGTCAATAAACATAGAAGTATAACAAAAAAAAAAAAAAAAAAAAAAACAAAATCTAATACTAACTTTTTTTTTTAAATACTGTTTATAACAGTATTTTATCTTATATAAAAAAGGACAAGAACATAGATTTCATCATAAATTCTATATAAAAAAAAATAAACTTTAGGAAAGTTTGTTTTCAGTTTGTTTCGTTTTCAAAGTACAAAAATAATTAACAATACTTAAGTTCAAATGTGCAAATATCACTTATTTTTCTATCATTTTGTTTTCAATGTTTAAAGGAAGATGAATAAATACACCATTTTCAAATTTATTCCGTAAAAATATGATTAACTTATTTTAAAATTCTTCAAAGGATTTGAAAATGGTAAATGTATATTCTAAATTAAGCTCAGACCGATGATTAATACAATCAACAAATTATTATGCAGATGTACAATATGTTGATGGAAAATGTTTTAAATACGAATACTATCCATTAATTAATTCGGGAATTGTAAATAACATTGTTTAATGTGTCAAGACATTTTAATCGTTAAAAAAATTTCTTTTAGAAAGAATTTGTTAATGGTGTAAAAATTAAACCAGTAGTAGCAATTATCGAGAAACCAAGGGAGTTTCATTTGTGCTTTTATGTCCATGACAACGACGTACAGTGTTACTCCCTGGTCGCAGACATACTCAATTATGTTTCGCTCTTTTACCCAACATATAACCCTTCCAACGTTCGGCAGTTTGTGATATTATGGGATCCGAGTCGATCGTGGCCAACAGCAATAACTGATTTACGTGTGTTGCATGATAGTCCCATCGTGCCAAGTTTGGCGCTACTCCCAGACTTAAATGCCTCAAATCGTAACTGGTGCCCGAACCCGTATCGTAGAGCAATAACATTTTCTTTAACGAAACCATACCTTGATTGAAAAGCTTACCAGCTTCATTGGCAATGTTGGATGGAGCTGTCGAGTTAAGATCGTACAGTCCCAGTAGGGAGTAAATAAACCCATTTAATACAAAAGAAGCTGGTGTTGTTGGATATTCTTCATACCTGAAATTAAAAAAATAGAAAACAAAATTAATGAATAAAGTGCAAAAGAAAAAATTAGAATTAAAATTTTCCGTTAATAACAAGTAAATTTTCAAGATCTAAATTTTCGACAATGAAACGTGAAATGCAAAAACTTCAGTTTACTTGTTTATCATTTAATTAAATGATAAAAGAAATTTAACTAACAAAAAATTGTTTGCATAAACTATTGATCGCCAACAAATTTTAAGACAGAATTTTTAAACTTTTCGTGCCGCTGTGTTTAAGAAGTTACTAATAAAGCCCAGCACTCGAAATTCGAGTGCAAATTCTAGGAAATATTATTTTTTCATACAATTTTTTTTCAATGTTTTTATACCCTCCACACCTCAGTGGCAGAGGGTATATATAGGTTTGTCATTCCGTTTGTAACGCATCGAAATAAATTCCGGAGACCCCAAAAAAATATATTTTCTTGATCCTTATAACAAGGGAAGTTGATTTACCGATGACCGTCTGTCCGTCTGTCTGTGGAAATCACGATCACGCCGTCAATATCTAAGCTAGACCGTTCGTTTTTGTATAAAATCTTTTATTAACATCCCAAAGGAGTTGCTATTTAAAATCGTCAAAATCGGTCAAAGGGGTCATGAGTTATGAATGAAACTTTGAAAAAACTCTTGAAAAAATACAATTTTTAAGTGTGTTTGTTGTTTTCTTAAGATTGTTGTATATGTTGTAATTCTTCGTATTTTTGAAATGAAAAATTAACAAGTAAGAAAATTATAGTCGGTCTAGACCGACTATACGATACCCTATACCATGCGTTTAGAAACCCTATCTCTTAGGCCCAACTAACTGGACATAGAAAATAAGCAAAAACCAAATTTGAGTGGTATTTTTATTAATTTTTTTGGCTGCAGATATGAAAAAGTTCATATCGGATGCTATATCTATATGGGGACTAGGTCCAAAAATGGACCGATCCTGATCATGTTTGGTAAAGTCTCTTGTATTTTGCAAAAATATATACAAACAAAATTTGAGAAGAATCAGTGCAATATTTTTGTTTTTTAATAGATTTAAGTGAAGATCGGGATGCAGCTCTATATGGGGCCAAAGGGATCATTTTTGGACTACTCAATAGTGGGTGTAATGAACGCATAGAAACCCAATTTGAGTAAGATCTATATGACAATCTGGATCTTATGGCAATTTATGTCGATTTCATAGGGGTAATTTGTATGGGGGCTAGGTCTGAACATGGACCGATTCTCACCAATTTCAATAGCGTTCATCCCATGGCCGACAAAAGCTTATATACCAAATTTCATCAAAATACATTCATATTTGCGACCTGCAGTTTGATTACAAGGTTTACATGGACACACAGACGGACGGACGGACGGACGGACATTGTTAAATCAACTCAAAAAGTGATTCTGATTCGATCGGTATAATTAAAGATGGGTCTAGGTCAAATATTTTTGGTTGTTACAAACAGCAGCACAAAGTCATTATACCCAAACCACATAGTGGTATAGGGTATAAAAATAGAAAATGGAAAATGAAAAATGAAAAATTAAAAATGGAAAATGAAAAATAAAATTTGAAAAATGAAAAATTAAAAATGAAAATTGAAAATAAAAAATGGAAAATGAAATATGAAAAATGAAATATGAAAAATGAAAAATTAAAAATGAAAAATGAAAATGAAAAATGAAAATGAAAAATGGAAAAATGAAGAATTAAAAAAGAAAAATGAAAAATGGAAAATGTAATATGAAAAATTAAAAATCAAAATTGAAAATGGAAAATGAAAAATGAAAAATGAAAGATGGAAATTGAAAAATGGAAAATTAAAAATGAAAAATAAGAATAAAAAATAAAAATGAAAAATGGAAAATGAAAAATTAAAAACGAAAAATGAAAAATGGAAAATAGGAAATGAAAAATTAAAAATGAAAAATTAAAAATGGAAAAAGGAAAATTAAAAATGAAAATTGAAAAATGAATAATAAAAAATTAAAAATGAAAATTGAAAATTTTAAATTTAAAAATTTAAGATTAAAAATTAAAAATTTTAAATAAAAAATTAAAAATTTAAAATTGAAAATTAATTTAAAATTAAATATTAAAAATTAAAAATTTTAGTTTCTTACCTGTTTTTATTATTTTTGTTTTTTTTTTTGTATTAAATAAAATTATTTTAAAATTTCCTTTTTTAAATTTTTAATTATCAGTATCGGCAACAGTGCCAAAGTGGTAGCCATACCTAATATTGGGTGGAGGGTATCAAAAATTCGGCATAGCCGAATTTAACACTCTTACTTATTTTTTTTTTCAATTTTTCATATTCTAATTTAATTTTTTGAACTTACCAAAAATATTTATCCATAAACTGAGCCAGCACACCACCATCTTTCGAAAATACACGATATGGTTTTAAGCCCAACGATGCCGCCTTTAAGTACCGTTTATCACCACCCGAATGCCAATAGGCTCTTGCTAATACGGATATAGCATGACCCTGACCCATGGCCGAAAGCCAACCAGATCTCAATTCAGCAAAACCATTTAAACTTCGTCGCACTGGATTGGACCAGCCACCAGTGCGTAAATCTTGATTATTAACAAACCATTCAGCGGCATCATAAAAATGAGCCAAATGATTATATGTCGATAAGGTTATATTGTCAAAGAAACCTATACCCATAAAAGATATAGATATGATACGTAAATCGGAGCGCTTAATTTTAATCGAAGACTTTTTGGGACTCTCCATGGCTAAACCCTTTTGAACATCTATATGTATGTCACGCGTTAAGTGACGCCATTTGTTTAGCGCCTGTATACCCAGACCATAATAAATATTTTCATTTTGTACGCTCAACAATAGATCAGCGGGTATATAGTGTACACGATACGTATGTTTCGATTCATGATTTTCAACTGTGACCATAAGACTGCTGCTATTGGTAACCAATAGCAAATCAACATTTAAAACCAAATCCAATGTTTGATCGATATTATTGAGGGTTATAGCACTATCAAAATCAATGGCAGTCTCATATTGTATAACGGATGAATTAAATTTCGGATGCCAAATACGTGTAAGATTACTGGATTTTGGAACAAACCAAGAATTTTGTACATAGTCGGCATTTTCGAGAATCTGGAAGAAGAAAATTAAATTATTAGAATTTTTATTGGAACGCAATGGTGGTGTTACGTTAAATCTTACTCTTATTCTAGGTTCTGGTTCGGTGAGATTCTTACTATAGTGTGATAAAGCAAATTGTGCTATTTGGGTTGGATAAAAGTAACCTTTCTTTTCCCATTGAGTGCTTATGGGTACACCATCTGCAGCACTTATACACTTGACACGATCTCGAACCTATAGAAAATTAAATAAAATTTTAAACTTACAATGCAAATAATTATAAAAATAAAAATATTAGAAAAAATCAAATTAGAATTACACAATGTGAATCGCTTAAATAAGAAATCGATTTTTCAAACTTTTAACAAATATATCTCAAAAACCAGTGTAGGAGAAATAGGCTCTATTGTTTTATATATGAAATGGGCGTGGTTCCATACATACAATTTTTAATATCACATATCTGGAGTAGTATAAAAGCCAGAGTAATGTGAGTTTATTGATGTTAACAGTCGTTATTGTGATATGTTTAGAACTAGCAATATACCCGCTACGTTGTTAGTGTAATTATTATGTTAATTATTTAAACCATTATATTTAAAAACAATAAGAAATATAGTGTCAGTGACAATGCGATGGAAACTTTTATTAGTTTAAACTTGTGTGTGTTTTATCTAATTAACAAAGAAAATATATTAACATAACTTCATAAATTAAAAGTATTAATTTTTATGCTGACAAAGCAATGGAAGAGGTGAATGATTCGTATTAGGTTATCTATATATTAATACGTGAAGGTAAATTTTTAGTTCCCTTTTTAAGCAATATGCGGGCACGGAGGAGTATGAAAATTGGCATAGTTATAGTTCATATGTAGGAGAAGCTGAGAATGCTAAAATTTACGTTAAATCTGTCTTAAAAATATATTAAATTATGTAAAATAAAATATTTCTAATAATTCGTTATACCCTGTTAATGCGAATGATTTAAATTATATATCAGACGCTCTGTATTGAATTGTGAATTGCTAAAATTGATTAACATACCTTTAGGCTCATTTAAATATTCATAAATTTTTTATATATACATATGTATATAGATTAAAAAAACATTGGAAGACAAAAATTGAATGAAAAAATAATATTTCCTAGAATTTGCAGTCGAATTTCGAGTGCTGGGCTATACTATTTATAGTAAAACCACCTGTGTGGGTATAGGCATATTTTATGGCCGTTTAAATATTTTATTTTTTCGCCGACAGTATTCCAGTTAATGTGGTGTTTAGCAAGATAATTTTAATTTTTCATGTTTTTCATAATTTTTGTATACATTAAAAAAATTTTTTTTTTCAAATGTCAAAAATGTGTCCAAAAATTCTGTAAAAATATGTAAGTATTCCATGAATGATTCTGAACTCTTTTTATTCAATAAAAGTGCATAATTTTCCAGTAAAAACATCGCTTCTCCGTGAAAAGTTTTGGAAGGCGAACATTTCATAGAAAACCCCAGCTCAAACAGTTGGACTATGTGAGGTGTAGAGTAATTGGAACGGAACAAATGCTATTCATCCCACTGTGTTCCGGCAGGGGAACTTACAGTCCAAATCAGTTACGCAACTCTTTTATATATACTAGCAGATTCCAGCGCTCGAAATTCGAGTGCAATTTCTAGGCAGCTTTACTTTTCAACTTAGCTAAGCCACAAACCAACAGTTTTTTGGTTTATTATTATTGTGAATAAAGATAACTAACACATTAACAAATTTAATAAAACACACACAGCATATGTATATGTGTTAGTAGCAATTTTAAATGCAATTTACTCAAAATAAAGGAAAAAATTTAAAAATCTGTAAATCTGGAAAACGGCTAAAAAGAAATACCTTTCAAATAATATACGTCTGGTCCAAATCGGGATAAAACGGTAGAACAAAACATCGGTCACAAGAAATCGTCTAGCCTACTAATATTATAGACACTATGAAAGCAAGAGTCTTTTAACTTTGTCTGAATTAATTGAGTATTCATGAGTGTAGTCGTGCAAAAAAATTACCGGGATCAGACTAATGGGCGTGGCAACTCCTTATACAAGATAAAATATCTGTAAACTTTGATTGGGTCCATGAGTTATTGAGTTAAAAAATGGACGTGATCGAACAAGTGGGCATGGCATGTCCTATACAAAGAAACTATTTATGATCATATATCTAGTCGTGAGAGCTTCGAATTTTTGTGTTAGTTTATAAGTTATTAATGTGAGTTATTGAACTAAACATGGGCGGGATCGAACCAGTGGACGTGGTACCTCCAATACTAAGTAAAATATCTGGAGTAATAAAACTGCAGGTCGCAAATATGATGAAATTTGGTATAAAAGCTTTTAATGGCCATAGGACGCAAGCTACCGAAATTGGTAAATAACCAATAACCCCTATCAGACTGACTAGAGTGGTCATAAGATGCAGATAATTACATAGCAGTAGTACAAAAACCCTGTAGAATCATTATTAGTCAGAGTCCCCATATAAAACTGATTCCCGATTTTCACTTATGTACATACATCTATCAAAAACCTAGTCCCTAGTCAGATATGAACTTTCTTCATATCTTATGCTTATTATCTATATCCAGTTATTGCCTGGATATATATCGTAAATTTGGATCCAAGACCATCTCTCGAAACTACGATGTTTATACCCTATACCACTATGTGGTTTGGGTATAATGACTTTGTGCTGCTGTTTGTAACTACCAAAAATATATTACCATCTTTTATTATACCGATCGACTCTGAATCACTTTCTGAGGCGACTTAGCGATGTCCGTCTGTCCGTCCGTCTGTGTGTCCATGTAAACCTTGTAATCAAGGTATATAAGCTTTTATCGACCATAGGATGAACGCTATTGAACGTTTTCATATTCAAAGGAAAAAAATTAATAACAAATTTGGTTTATGCTTATTTTCTATATCCACTTAGTTGGACTGAAGAGATATGGTCTTTTTTCCAGCCACGACTAAAACGCTGTGAATTTATTACATGGGAATAATTACTACTAAGAGTACGGACTTTATTGGTATGAAATTTTATAATCCTGCGATCCATGTATGGTTTAAATATATTCGTTCAAAGTTTGAAAAACTCGATTTCTTCGCACAGTATGAGTATTTCAAAAATATAAAGATTGACTATTTGTGCTGTCAATTAGCCAAAAACTAGTTGAAAAAATAGAGAGTGTGCAAACCAGCAAAAATTGGTGGAAAATTGCCAAGGAGATACGTAATGATGATTTACCAACAGAATTGGCTATTCAGGCAGAAGACTTTAGGATTTATTTCAAGCAATTGTTAAACCCGATCCAAAATATAGTAGAAATGCAATATGCATACTTTTATACAAGTAATTATGACTTGGACAAGATAATATCAGTATCAGAAATTAAACAAGTGCTGAGTAAAACTAAAACTAATAAAGCTCCAGGAGAAGATAGAGTTCCGTATGAGTTCTATAAAAATGCACCAGACGAATTGCTGGAAGAGATAACAAAAACTTGTAATGTATTATTTGATCGATGCAGTGTTGATGATTCGTTTAATCTGAGTATTATTTATCCAATCTATAAAAAAGGCGATACTTCATTACCAAATAATTATCGTGGTATATCATTTATGAACTGTTTACCGAAACTTATGATGGGATTAATAAATGAAAGACTCTCGAATTGGGTTGAACGTAACAACATTATGAATGAATTCCAAGCAGGATTTCGTAAAAACTATTCAACAGCAGATAATATATATAATTTAACATCTATGGTGCATCTGAATTTTGCGAATAAAAAGAAAACATATGCCTTTTTCGTAGATTTCAAAGCAGCATTTGATAAAGTGTCAAGAAATGCTTTAATTTATAAGTTGCATACATTGGGTGCCTCATCAAAAGTTGTTAAGTTTATAGAATGTATGTATCTATGAAAAAACGCGGACATCAGTTTGGACAGGTAGTGAGCTATCAAAGTCATTTGCTACAGAAAGTGGTGTAAAGCAGGGGTGTTTGCTATCACCTCTACTATTTGCCTTATACCTTAATGATTTGCATGATTGCTTAGAAGGTGGAATATACGTTGAAAACATTAACATAAGATTGTTATTATATGCAGACGACATAGTGATTTTAGCAGATGATGTAAAAGTGCTGCAGAAAATGATCCAAAAACTTGAAGACTATTGTAAAACATGGAATGTTGATGTAAACTTGGATAAGTCAGAAATTATGGTTTTCAGAAAAGGGGGAAGATTGTCTAGTAAAGAAAAATGGTATTTTAATAGCCAAGAAATCAAAATAGTTTCAGAATACTGTTACCTAGGAGTTTGGCTTACACCAAAAATGGTATTTACGAAGCATATTGAACAAAGAAACATAGCAGCAAAAAATAGCTTAACATGGCAAAACTTTTTAAATAAAAACACAATTTCAATTGCTTCTAAATGGAAATTATTCCTTGCAGTATGCAGGTCAGTGCAATCGTATGCAGCCCAAATATGGGGGTTTACAAATTTTGAGTATGTTGATAAGCTACAAATATATTTTATAAAGAAAATCTTGCGGCTCCCAAGCTTCACACCAACTTATGTGTTATTATCCGAAACAGGTATGGAAAATGGTCATTTATACACCTTAGATCTACATATGAGATATATCAACAAAACCCTGTTTGATTACGGAGAAAATCGGTTGCCTTATCAATTTTTTAAACTATTGATTCAAAAAAATCTGCTTTGGGTAATTGAACTTAACAAGCTCGGATTAGAATTTGAAATTAATTGGACAGAAGCGAACATTAATAAACAACAATGGAATAACAATAGAAAAAACCTTTTAATCTCCTTGAAGTCAAAATATCAAGAGCAAATTTGCAACAAAAAGGCTCTAACAACCAGGATATATTCAAAACTAAATGCAATTGAAGGGAATAAATACATATCTAATGAAATCAAACTAGAAAATATAACTTGGATTTTTAAAGCACGAAGTGATTTGATAAAATTAAATGGTAACCGCTTTGAAACGAATTTGTCTAAATTATGCTCTTTATGTAATTCAAGGGAAATTGAAAATATAGAACATTTTCTTGGTCGTTGTAAAACGCTAAAAGAATTCAGAATTATGTACTTCAGTAAAGCTTACCTTACAGAAGACGAAATCTTAAATATATTAAATGGTGTAAATACAAATTGGAATCTCTTAGCAAATTATATAAAAACATGTATAAATTACAGAAACTTTTTGATAACAGAGTTTAATACATAAAAACATTTATCTCGATTAGGAAATTAAATTTTTATATTATAAGCGGCTGACGACGATAGTCAAAGTCGCATATGGTTATTTTTACCTTTTATTTTATTTTTAACTTTTATTTTATTTTGTAATTATTTTATATATATTGCTGAAAATAAAATAAATACTACTACTACTACTACTGTCAATTAAACTTAGTTTAGTTTAACTTATAAATTTTTAGAGTCAGTTAACTCACATTTTTAAACTTTCAAACTATTTGATGTAAGGATTAAAAACTCAGTCTTATAGCTCCAAACTATTGAACTAAAGAGTTAGTTTATTCAAACTTAGTTTAACTGACATCCCAAAAACTCGGCCTTATAACTTTTAAACAGTTTGATCAAAGAATTAATAATTCGAGTTTTATTAAACTAAATTCAACTGACATCCAAAAAAATTGCTCTAAGTCAAATCATTTGAATTACACAAGTTTTGACATTAAATGTGTAAAAATTAAAAAAAAAAAATGGAAAGTTCTTTCAAAGATTATGAAAATTTCTTATAAATGACATTCAATCTTACCTCAACATTATAATTTTCAAAATACATAAATAGGCCCCTGGGATCATATTTTCCCTTCGGTAAATTTATTTTGGCCGTACTGTGCATCCATAAAAATTTCGGCGCTGAGGGGATAACATCACTATTCCCGTCAATGGTTTGTGGAGAGGCGGCCGAACTCATCGATCCGGATATATCAAAATAATTACGTATAAATGAAAATGGCACATACACTTCCCGAGCATCTTCATCACGTTTACAATGTATGGGATATTCTTGATTAATCAGACACTCTATATCCTGTAGGGCAGTCAAATCACTGCCCTCTCCCTCAATTAATATGCCAGCACCTTCACCTAAATTGTTATTTAATAAATCGGAATTACCACCAACAGCATAAAGTTTTCGATCCCATCTTTTGACCAACTCCTGAGGAAATGTAAATTCAGCACAACGCATATAAACAGCACAGGTTATAACCACCACAGCAATGATGAGTAGTAAGAGAACAGCTTTTAAATTTAATCGCATGATAAAAACGAAAATCGGTTCACGCTGTAAGTAGACAATTTGAAAAAACAAACAAATTAGAATTATGACAACAATCACTTGGATTTTTATATTTATTCTATTACTTTTTGTAAGTGTGCTAATGTCTCAAAGTTTGCGGAGAAAGAACATAATTCACATATTAAAACTATAAATACAATAAACAGTATATCACCAAAGTATATTTGACACTAAGTCTTTAGTCCAGCACCCAGACTAGAGTTGAAGATTCTTAAACAAAGATTGTTATGGCATTTTTGAAACTTGCCAAGAGGTAAAATGTTAAATACAGGTGTTTGTATGTTGTCATGTCTTCAGTGCCAACTAAATCTCGAAAAATGTCAATATGATTTATGGGCCAAATCAGTAGCAGTCTTCTTGTCCGATGATAGTGCCCATCACTTATCATCTTCACCACAGATTTCTTTATACAGAGTAGCTGATGAATGTTGATACAAAAAAAAAAATCATGTGAGTCCGATCACAGGGGAGATGTGTAAACATCTAGTAATTAAAGATTTTTTTACGGCACTTTTTTAAAATCAAACAGAAAGTGTCATCTATCTATCACTTATAGCAATCCGCAATTTTTCTTTTTTCAATTTTTTAATTCTCATTTTCAATTTTTTATTTTTAATTTTTTATTTTTCATTATTCATCTTTCATTTTTCAATTTTCATTTTTTATTTTTAATTTTCCACTTTCACTTTTATTTTTAATTTTTAGTTCTTAATTATCAATTTTAAATTTTTAATTTTTAATTTTTAATTTAAAATTCTAAATATAAAATTAAAAATTTTAATTTTAAATTTTTTAAATTTAAATTTTTAAATTTTTAATTTTTAAATTTAAATTTTGAATTTTTATTTTTAATTTTTAATTTTAACGATAAAAAAAATATGCGGCAATATGTACTTGCTTAGGCCAATGTGACACGTGCAGTATTAATATACACAGAACTGGGGTCATCTAATCGTCGCATACGTGATCGAGTGAATTTGATCGAAATTTTTCATTTTGAAATCACGGCATTCGCTATCGTGTAAGTAGTATCGAAATTTGAGATGATGGCATACGATAACGAGCGATCGATCGAGTGTCTTTCTAAATGTCATTCGATACGACAAAACCAATCGTAAACAAAAGTGTTAAACTTCTTGAGAACAACAAGCGAAAAAATAAAAGCGGGATATATAAAATAATAACTAAAACGTCTTAAAATTTAAGTAATATTAATCACTTTAGAAATTAAAATTTTAAAAATCTAATTAAAAATTTTCAGGGCAAAAATATATTTAAAATAAATGGCAAACAAAAGGAACTCATGGCTGAATTTATGATTGAGCAACCAAATTTGGCAAAAAATATTTTACCTAATTGTGGCCAGGGAAAAGCTGTTTCAAAGCGATTATGGGATCAGCTTACAATACAACTAAATAAGTTTGGCCCTCCAGTTAAAGATGAAAAATGTGGAGAAAGGTACAATTATTTTGAGGTGTTTTTTAAGTGTTCCAATTATACGTAGATACATTTTTCTAGGTTTATGCCGACCAAAAACACAATGTCAAAAAAAGCTGTCATTCAATAAGGCATCCAAAAAGAGAAGAACAAATTCTTCAGGCTGCCGGTATAAGAGTTTCTGGTGATGGTCTTTCATCGAACAAATCTTTTGGTTCTTCTAAAACTACGAAACAAACTTGTGCTGATGGTATCGAAAAAGCATTTAATGACATGTTAGATGAGGAAGACGACGAAAATATAAATGAACCTGAGGCAGTAGAGAAGGAACCCATTATAAAAGCAAAAAAAAGTTACTGAACGTGAATTTAAATTAGACCTTCTAAGGTGTCACATCGAAAAATATGAAGATTCCCAACGAATCATAAACTGTAAGCTTGATCGGTTATTGAATATAAAAGAAAGATCGTTAAAATTAAAGGAAGAAGAATATGTTGCTAATATTTCAATAAAAACAAGTAAGAAAATTATAGTCGGTGTAGACCGACTATACGATACCCTATACCATGCGTTTAGAGACCCTCTCTCTTAGGCCCAACTAACTGGACATAGAAAATAAGCAAAAACCAAATTTGAGTGGGATTTTTATTAATTTTTTTGGCTGTAGATATGAAAAAGTTCATATCGGATGCTATATCTATATAGGGACTTGGTCCAAAAATGGACCGATCCTGATCATGTTTGGTAAAGTCTCTTGTATTTTGTAAAAAATATATACAAACAAAATATGAGAAGAATCAGTGCAATATTTTTGTTTTTTAATAGATTTAAGTGAAGATCGGGAAGCAGCTCTATATGGGGTCAAAGGGATCATTTTTGGACTACTCATTAATGGATGTAATGAACGCATACAAACCCAATTTGAGTAAGATCTATATGACAATTTGGATCTTATGGCAATTTATGTCGATTTAATATGGGTAATTTGTATGGGGGCTAGGTCTGAACATGGACCGATTCTCACCAATTTCAATAGCGTTCATCCCATGGCCGATAAAAGCTTATATACCAAATTTCATCAAAATATATTCATATTTGCAACCTGTAGTTTGATTACAAGGTTTACATGGACACACAGACGGACGGACGGACGGACGGACGGACATTGTTAAATCAACTCAGAAAGTGATTCTGATTCGATCGGTATAAGTAAAGATGGGTCTAGGTCAAATATTTTTGGTTGTTACAAACAGCAGCACAAAGTCATTATACCCAAACCACATAGTGGTATAGGGTATAAAGATTGATTATGAAATAAAATCAGTTCAACTAGAAATGCTAGAGGAAAATGGTTATCTGTCGAAGTAATACAAGCTCAATTTTTTTTTTATCAAAATTGATATTTTAACTTATAAATTCATATTCAATACGTGAAGTATATTTTATTTTAGAAACATTTTATTTTATTAATATTATTTAATTTAAAAGCGTATATTTACGTAGTTCGAATTCCTTTAAACCCACTGTCTTTAAAGCCACAATTTCTAAAATTTCAATTCATTTTCATTAAACATGTGTCTTTCTTTATTTACATTAAAAATAAATCTTTTACAATTTTTATTAGATTTCGTTTCGATTCTAATCGTATGCCGTGATTAGGCTATTCGATACGTTTCGAAATTTCATTCGATACGAAAGCTTACTCGATCACGAATGCGACGATTAGACCCCTGCAATAACTTCAACAATAAGAAGAATTACAACATACACAACATATCCTAAGAAAAACAACAAACACACTGGAAAATTTTATATTTTCAAGAGTGACTCATTTAACCGATTTTGATGATTTTAAATAGCAACGATTTTTCTAATAAACGATTTTATACAAAAACGAACGGTCTAGCTAAGATATTGACGACGTGATCTTGATTTTCACAGACAGACGGACAGACGGTCATCGCTAAATCAACTTCCCTTGCTAGAATGGTCAAGAAAATATATTGTTTTGGGGTCTCCGGAATTTATTTCGATGCATTACAAAAGGAATGAAAAAAACTATATACATATACCCTCTGCCACTGAGGTATGGAGGGTATATAAATGTATACTCATTACAGGATTTCACGAGATGCAATTTTGAGCACCCACATCTTAATGACATGTAGAATTACCATTCTTACCGTGCTATCGGGAATGTTTTGTAATACATATACATAAGCAAATCATGACAATCGAACAACTTTTTTCGTGCTAGATCGTAAAATATCATTCCTTGGACTTTTATCGGCAATTTTTGGAGTGACGGCCTATTTCGGACGACCACAACGGAATTCAGTAAACCACTTTTAAACAGGGACAGTAATAATTATTCCATTTGTAATAAAAGTCAAATGATAACAGTTATTTTTTGATTTTTATTTTTTGCAGCAAAAAACAGTTATTTATTCTAGCCAAAAAAAAGCGATTATTTTTTGATTTTTATTTTTTTTTTTTGCAAAAATAACAGTTATGTTTTATTTTGATTTTTTGAGCAAATATAACAGTTATTTTTTGATTTTTATTTTTTCGAACACAAATAAAAATTATTTTTTGATTTTTATTTTTTCGAGCAAAAATAACAATTATTTATTGATGTTTATTTCTTCGAGCAAAAATAACAGTAATTTGTTGATTTTTATTTTTTCGAGTAAAAATATAGGATTATTTAGAATAGTACATAAAAATGTGAGAAATCACAAAAAATGTTTTCATCATGGGGATTTTTTATGCACATTAAAATAAACATTATGACAAATATTTAAAGTCAACTAAATTATTATAACATGTACATTTCTTTACAAAATAACTATTTTAGCTCGAAAAAAATAAAAATCAAAAAATAACTTTAATTTTTGCTTGAAAAAATAAAAATCAAAAAAATAACTGTTATTTTTGCTCGAAAAAATAAAAATTAAAACAACCACTATTCTTGTTCGAAAAAATAAAAATCAAAAAATAACTGATATTTTTGCTCGAAAAATAAAAATTTTAAAAATCAATGTGTTTCATAATGGACTAGTTCATAGGGATAAATATGGTATACTTCAATCAGTTTTCTAACAATTTCTTCTATATGCTTGTTTTGTTTTAAAATTTCAAAATAACTGTTGTTTTCGGTCCCTGCTTTGATGGTACAGAGTCCCCATAGTATTTTTCAGGCCTTTCTTTGGTTTCGGTGATGGTTTTTTCGCAAAAAAAACAATGTGTTTCATGAGCACTCGAAATTCCCTTTTTTCTATTATTGCTAATATTATCGATGTTGTTTGTTTTCAATAGCTGTCAAACACAAAGTAAGCTTGCTAAAAGTTGTACACTACATAGTGTTAAAGTCTTGATTTCAAATAAACTATCAGGAAAGTTCAAAATGTCACAGAACAGTCAAACTGCCCACGTATTCTATAGTTTTTCTTGCCATTTTCAAGTCTTTTGTAATAAAATATACTGGTTGTGATCGGTTTCGATATGCCTTCCATTTTTCAACAATTCATTTTCTTCGCTTGAATTCATTCATCTTCTCAAACATTTTTCATGACCTTCCATATTTTTTTTTGAAATCAAATCAAGTTGGTCTAATTTTATCATATGAAGTCTTCAAAAATTTTAATTTTCCCCCTTTTTTTACATATATTTTTTAATTAAAATAACATATTCAGAGCGTATGATTATTATTTATTAGTAGAGTAGAAGAGATGTTTACGTATGAGTGATATTTTTAATATTAAATCAAGCATACATCAGTATTTTTTATTCTATTTTTTTTACATAGATATATTTTAAAAAATGGTTATTTAAGTTACAATTTTGCTGAAGAATGAAATGAGAGATCATCAATGATTCTTGAATTTTAGTCAGATGGGCCCAAACCCAGCCCAAAATCAATCGATACCAATCAGATGGAAAAGTTTGGGATTGGGACACCTAACCCAGCACATGTAACCCAAACTATAAAGCACAGAGTTGGTTCTCTTTTGGTTTGGTGATGTATAACACCAAATGGTGTGGGTCCACTTATACGGATCGATGGCATAATGAGAAAGGAAAACTATATTCGCATTTTGCAAGAGAATTTGCCTTTAGCTATCGCCCAAATTTCAGATAGACCTGAATAAGTCATCCTCCATCATGACAAAGACCCCAAACATTCAGCAAAAATCTTCAAGTAATGGCTTAGTTCACAGGTGGTTGGGGTCATGGAGTGGCCAGAGCAGAGCCCTGATCTCAACCCGATCGAAAATATGTGGGCTTATTTAAAACGTCGGCTGGCAGAGTACGAAGAGGCACCGAAGAGCATTAATGAGCTGTGGTTTATGTATCAAATCTGTACAAATCCATTCCAAATTGAATGGCTCAGTTGAAAAAAGTAAAGATATACTGGATAAACTTTTAAATTTAGGTGCAAAAGTGAGGCAATGCCCCGAATTAGGCAATGGTTAATTTGTTAGATACTTAAGTTATGACTTTATTTTTTTATTGTTTTTAATTTTTTAAGGATTGATATTTTTATATATTTAATTTTTTTTTAATAAATACCATGCAAAAAAATATAGTTGATCTTTTTATTTCAAACATTGCCTCACTTTTGCACCAAACTGTATATATTTTTGCTGGTGCCATAAAAAATCAATTGTTATTAAAAATTGAATTTTTAAATGTATATTTCTAATTTTGCAATATATTTTAAGCGCATATTTTCGACTTTTTAGTGCATGTAATCTTTTCCCTAGTAATAACTATTGAACGTTTTGTGTTTTCAAGCTGATAACATTTTTCAGTTTCTCACATTTCATTATTAGTGACACATGAAAAAATTGCTCGATTGCTGTTAACCGGAACAACATATATTTCGACTGATTATTATAAAAAAAAAAAAATAATAATTTTACACATAAATCATATTTATAAACCAGAAAGTTTTTGACATAATACAAATTTTGTTGCTCTACCTTTTAAAAATATAGTTCACCTTTTTTGTTTTAAATAATACTTGAATTCACTGAACTTACCTGTAATGCCACCACATAACTTGCGATTGAAGATTGGTTCACCATTCATTTTGCTTCGAAATTTGAATGCACCAAATCTGTTCTTGAAACTATCATTTTAAACGGCAAATTTCAAGGTAAAATGGTTCTTCTACCACGAATCAAAATGATCCATTCAAACTCGCCTATTCCAGGGGTGTTTCAGATTTTTCCGATCGCGAGTGGGTAATGTTTTAGTTTTTAAATGTACGCGTTGAAGAATATGTTCCGTTTTTTTAGTAGAGCACGTGCAAGAAAACAAACTTAAAATAAAGCTGCACTCGAATCTGTGTGGTTTAGGTGTGTTCGAAAGCAAAAATACGTGATAGAAATATGTTCGTGTAGATAACGAAATATTAAAACGAAACACAGTCATGATTGTGTTCGGCATCGTACAAAATTTAGAAACACACATACTTGATATAAAAATAAAAATATGTGTTGGCTGCTTTAGAACAGAACATTGTGTGTTTGAGGTGTGTATTTTCTGAACCTTGATTTTAATGGATATTCAAATAGAACTAGCTGAAAGGTATAATATTAATAAATCTTTAATATCTCGCCTTATAAAAAAATATAAAACAACAAAATCTGTAAAAAAAAAAAAAAAAAAACATTGCATTACACAAATTGTGCAAAAATATCCATTTAAATCATCAAAAACTGTTTTAAATGAGTTAAATTTAAATATAGATTCAAGTACTGTTCGTCGCCGAAAATTTGAAGCAGGTTTCCAAAGCTATAGGACAGCAAAAAACACTGCTCACTAAGAATTATTTGGTATTATTATTATTATTATTATTTCAACTAGCAGATTCCAGCCCTCGAAATTCGAGTGCAAATTCTAGGAAATTTTGTTTTTTCATTAAATAAAGACCGTAAAGGTATGCTAATCAATTATAGCCAATTCACAAATCAACACTAACAACAAACTCATTTTTATTACAAACACATTAACAAATTTAATAAACACACACATAGCAATGTATAGTTTTAGTTATGTGTTAGTAGCAACTTTAGATGCAATTTACTCAAAACAAAGGAAAAAATTTACAAATCTGTAAATCTGCAAAACGGCTAAAAAGAAATACCTTTCAAATAATATACGTTTGGTCAAAATCGGGACAAAACGGTAGAACAAAACATCTGTCACAAGAAATTGCCTAGCCTATTAATATAATAGATTGCAATTCTATTTCGCCGAAATGCTTAGCATATCAATATTTGTAGGCTTCATTTTGCACGAACATATCAAAACTGGTCTTCTAAAAAATGTAAAACTGTTTTATTTAGAAACAAGTCTAAATTTAATTTGTTTAACTCTCACGGAATGTGCACTGTTTGCCGCAATAAGATCGTTTAAACCCATGCTACTCAAAGTCAACTGTGAAGCATAGCGGCGGATCAATTATGATATGCGCATGCTTCTTTGGTTTTGGTATTGGACGCTTCCACGAAATCGAAGGATTAATGATTTTATTTATTTTTTATTAATTTATTGGAACTGCTCCATACACAAGACTAAAAGTCTTATTTTGCAGTATGGAACTGATTGTATTTAAAATTATAAAATCGTTAATAAATTAATAACTAATTACAAATTTTCTTTATATAAAATGCAAAGAACAATAAGATTAAAATTAAAGAATAAAGTTGAAATATTTGAAATTTAATTTAATCAAATGTATTATAATATCAAATAATATTTAATGTTTTAAATTGTTATGCCGAAAACAGTTTAAAAATATTTTCTTTAAATTTTCGTGCGTTACTTAAAAGTTGAGAGCTATGGGGTATAGAATTCCAGAGAGATACTGCGAATATGTAGAAATGCCACTCCGATATTAAACTTTTATATCTAATTGATCTAATTCTTTTTCCCCTGCTTATATCTGAAATATAAAGTTTGTCGTACAGATGATCCGGTTTGTGGGTATACACTATTTTATGTAAAAAAACTAAAACTCTTATATTTAAAAGGTTATCTAAAGAAACGCCATATAGCTGCGATGAAAACAAAGATACACTAGAACGTCTATTAAGTCCATACACATATCTGATTATGTTGTTAAATGCAACGTTCAATTTCCTTTTACTAATTGTATGACATTTCGCAAATAGCTCACAACCATACAGTAAAACAGGCATCAGATAAGTTTTGGCAAGTAGGATTCTTATTTTCATAGGTGTACAATGCTGGGTTTGCCACAGAGTTCTAGTCAAAGAGAAAGTACGACCACAGGCATAATATTTAGTAATATTTAGTTTGGAAAGTCGCTTTTGAATTACAATGCATTTTGATTTTTTCGGATTTATCTCTAATCCATTTGCCGTTGCCCATGTATAAATACGATGGAGTTGCTGATTAATAGAGATAATACACTGGTCGATTAGGGCATTACTACAGATGGTATAAAGCTGAACGTCATCCGCATACATTCTTACATTACAATTTGTTAAAATGCCTGGGAGGTTATTTGAGTACAATCAACATACTGATACCTGCCACGTAAGTATGTTGACAATAACTGAGTAGCGGTCGAAGAAAAATTAAAAAAGTTTTTAAGTTTGTAACAAAGAATGTTATGATCCACGGTATCAAACGGTATATGATCCCACACTCTGAGCGGAAGATGCTTCTTCGTTTGATATTTCACACGACAACGACCCGAAACATACTTCGAAGCTGGTAAAAAGAGTGGTCGCTGAAAATGGGATCCAAACACTTGATTGGCCGGCCCAATCACCTGATTTGGAAACTGAGTGGATAAACATTCCAATCAGTATCATCAACCCTATTATTGAATTCATGCCACGTAGATGCCCGAAGTTATAAAAAACAGCGGGCTCTTCACTAAATATTGAATAATATTAAATGTTGCTTTTGTTTTGCACAACTGAAATAGTGCCATTTTAAGTTTTTTTTTTTTTCTAATTAAAACGGTTCTTTTTGTTTAAAGAAGATTTTTAGAAAACAACAATAACGTGTTTAAAAATAGAAAAAAGTTCCAAAGTGATTTTGGGTGCTTTTGCTCTGAACAACACTGTAAGTTTTTTCAAAAATTGATAAAAAATAATTTTATTTCCTTTACAAACATACATATAACTACCGCTTTTTAGGCGCTTATAGTTTAATTTACATTTAGCGTTTTTTGGGGGTGCTATTTAGTGATTTTTATTTAGAAAAAATTGATATCGCTGGTAAAACCGAGAACAGTAAATGTATTTGTAAAGTATATTATAATGCAAAGTAAAATTGTAAAAACATTTTCTTGACAACAAAATTTTTGAGTCTCTTCTCTTTGTTGTTCTCTCTTTCCACACTTTTTTCAGTTTGATTCACATTTATTACAGTTTATTAGTAAATACATAAATAAATTAGAAATAATAAAAGTAAATTAAAGCAAAAAAAGAGAACTACATTTTTAAACGCAAAACTCAAAAGAACAAAATTGTATTTATGTCAAAACACTTTCTTGCCAGACTGTATAAATTATTTCGATAACTTTTCTAATACGATTACAAAATATTTGTATTGCGGATATGTTTTTATCACATCACTATTTTGTTTGAATTATTTTTAATTTTTTTTAACGATTTCGCTTTTTGTACAAAAAAATGCAAGTTCTTTAAAATTTGAGGAAATGTCCTTTAAAATAAACAAATAGTTTAGATAGAATTGTAGCTTTTATTTATGGTAACACAAAACTCTTAGCTCACTAAATATTGAAATTATTGGAGGCCAACTTTCACTTTACGGTAGTCTAAAAAAATGCACACTGTTATAAGTTTCAAGAAGGGTATAGCCTGCTTTTTTATAAACTTTTTATGAAACTCTTAGAAAATTGTCTTAATTTATTATAAGACCGCAAAACTATAAATACACTGAACACTTTATATAATTCAATAAAATGTATTTGTCTTCACAGCTTCAGTCCAACATTGTTTTGACCAATGTAATGATTCTTATACTCTTCTTTCCTCTTAATAATAAACTTGTTTTTTGTTTTACTTTAAATGTTAATTTGTTGCACTTACAAAAAGACGTTGAAACATTTGTGTTGGAATGCCGATGAAAGACTAATATAAATATGCAAAATAGTTGTCGTAAAAAAAAAAAAAAAAAAAACAAAATGTGGTCTAGTAATTAAAATACTATTAGTCCGTCCCGTCTGCTGTTCGTGCCCGCTTATCTACTCTGATTGTGTGTAAAGGAAGTTTAAGAAAGATTGGATTTTTGTTACAGGTAGTCAAGGCAAATATTATGAAGAAAAGGGTCACAATATTGAGAGTATTGAATAGTGTGTGTAAAGGTTTTAAAATAACTACAATAGTATATTGTATGAGACACGCAGTGTATTTAACACGAGGGTTGTTATGGAATTATTACATGTTATTCAACTATTTACTGCTCAAAGACTCTTCAATCCTAAGGACCGTTTTTTATTAAATAATTTAACAACAAAAATTTATTTTTTGTTTTATTAAGTATCAAATTTTAAGTATCAATTCCCAGATTTGTTTTGATATATAAACTCCATATTTTATTTTAAATGTGGATTTTATTTTCGATTTAATGAATTTTATTTTGCTTCATATAATACTATCTTCGTCTGATCTTATTAAATAATAATTTATTGTAATGGGTGGACTTAACTTTTGTTTCTCCATTTTCGGCGTAGACAAACAGATCATTTGGTTTATTAAATCTGGAGAAGACTAATATAGTTGACCACGACCGAAGCATGAACTTTCAAAATTCAAACCACAGATTTGCATTGGCTAGCATTGCGATTTGTTGATTGGCATTGCATATGCCAGATGATTTGGAATTGTAGACTTTAAATGCAATTGGAGAGTCTGTTGGAATCATTGTGAATCTTGCTCTCCTTTGAATTTGCCATTGATAATTGTGGATTCAATAATGTTACCCAATATTTTCTTGATACCGAACCGCCTACCCTTATATAATTTTGATGCATTGAGGTTTCGGAGTAATATAATTGATAATCCTCCATTCAAGAGTAAGTTACGTTCATCTCGAAAATTCACGCCTCTTCTTCTATAATTACAGATGATGTCATTTTCAAAGATATGTGATATTCAATAATTTCTTTGTAAGGGTGGTTTACCATTTATCTGATCCCGTCCAGTATTACCACGACTACTAATTTTAATAATAGACGACGTCATACGAATTTGCAAAGATTTCCCCATTAAAGTATTCGAGATATGTGATATTGAATGTTAACTTCTTATGGGAGGTACCACGCCCACTGATCCCATTTTCAGCACACCAATAACCTGTGAAATCATAAAGTATCGTTACTCTCCCTTTTATATAGCTCATGATATAGGATATTGAAAAATCACTTTGTATGGGAGATGAATTTTTCAGACATTTTAGTAGTGACTAGCAGATTCCAGCGCTCGAAATTCGAGTGCAATTTCTAGGCAATTTTAGTTTTCAACTTAGAAAATTCACAAACCAACACTTTTTTGGTTTATTATTATTGTGAATGAAGATAAAAAACTCATTAACAAATTTATCAAGCACACACATAGCATATGTTTAATTTTATGTATGTATTAGTAGCAACTTTAAATGCAATTTATTCAAAATAAAGGACAAAATTTAAAAATCTGTAAATGTGGAAAATAGCTAAAAAGAAATACCTTTCAAATGATATACGTTTGGTCAAAATCGAGATAAAACGGTAGTACAAAACATCGGTCACAAGATTTCGCCTAGCCTTTTAATATTATAGAATCTGATCTTCGGGGCGCAGATGAATCCGTCCTTGAGTTATAAATGGTATAACTAAACTGACTTTGTTATATATATATAGATTTCCAACGTTTACAGGCAAAATAGGGCATCAAAAAAAGTGAAATAAATGCTATTATTCGAATCCGGAAATGGTGATAAAATTACTCATACTCAATTAATTTTGCCTGGGTTTGTCATAAAATACACCCAAAAACTGTAACAAATAATAAAAATTACTACTAGTTGATGGTAATTTTATTTAAATTAACATCTAATATATTATTTTGTAAAATTAATTGTTTATGACAACGGCTACGATTAATATTAATCCTTGCAAAAGCATTATTTTTTGCTGATCTTGCATCATGCCATTACAGTAAATCGTCACTTGAATAGTACAAAGAAATAAAGCTAATTTAGTATCAAAAGATGCAAATCCATCCAACTGCCGAGATCTAAGGTTCATAGAAAGATATTAGTGATGAAGAGCACAAAGTAAGTAACCACCAATACAATAAATTTTGCTCGGCATTAAATAAACCTTCAAACTTTAGAACTTATTATCCACCGTGGACAAATATTGCAACCTATTTCATCGAAACTCCCATTACTAACAAAAGTAACACAAGCTTAGAAGAAGTGAAACAATACCACTTAAAACTAACAAACATTTACAAAAACCAAAATTATATAGTATGGTACTGCGATGGTTCTAAAAGAAATAGCGCAAACTCATTCGCTACTGCTGACGAATACCTCCCCGAATTTACTTCAATATCCAAATCAGAAATTACAGGCATTGTAAACTATTGCATGGATAGTTTGTCATCGCTAAATGCCTTAAAGTCACACAAGCATACTAATCCCCTTATAATTCGCAGTAAAGAAAGTCTTCACCGGCTCATATGAATATCCAGGGAAATGAGTTTGCAGATGAGATTGCCAAAAACACCAACAGAACACCAACTATACTAGTAAACAACTACACAAAAAAGGACGTCCAAAATCTAGTTCCAACTTCGCCAAAAAAAAAATTATAGATATATTAACCCCTTGCTCCAGAAACCAATAAACCCAAATAACCTTACGAAATAAAGAATAAAAAACTCTCATAAGATTAAGACTGGTTTATTCGAAACTCACCCACGTATAACTGCTAAAACAAATTCAATCCCATCATTATGCTCAAAATACAATACTAATTTAACAATGGCCCACATATTAGCATGCATCAACAAACACAATCAGCTCACTACATTAACAGAATCAATACGGAATTTGGACTATAATCAAATGAAGAAACATCTCCCTCCAGAAATGATAAACAAACTATAAATCAATAAACTCACAAAAAATATTTTAAAATACTGTACATATGTAATTATAAGGGACAGGCTGCAGGGGCCAGCCAGTTTACCCATATTATTATTATACTATATATATATCTGTCGTTTTCTGGAAAAACCGCGTATGTCCATTTTTGTCTGTTTTGAGTTAACGATGCCAAATATATTAATTTTTAACGCTCTTTGCATGTGTTAAATTTAAAAAAAAAATACTGACCATTTCTGAGTTTCTTCTTTAAATAACGACGAAACATAAATGTTTATTAAATTAATTTGCAGCACTATCGACGTATGTCAACCTAGGTTTCATCGCTGACAAATTATTTTCTCAGAAAACGATACATAGCGACATACGTTGTTATTAATGAAAAAAATGCAAAATAATTTTGGATTATTTCCCAGTTTATAAGCACTTATAAAAACTTGTGTGTTTATTTCTGTTATTTTTTGTCACTATTATTCTTGATGTTATATTCTCATCCTAAGTCCCGTTAACTTTTTGTTGACGAACAAAAAATTCCATTTTTCAAGCAACAACAACTTATGTCTACACGGGTGGTTGCATTGGTAGTTTTTTTTTTTTTTCAAAGAAAACGACGTTTGTCGACATAAGTTGTTTTATCTGCACACACTTTAAGTGTTATTTACATATTGTTTTTTCGTCCTTCTCTATGATCTATTCCTCTGAAGATTTTTGACTCAAAATTTTATATAAAGAATTTATTGCCCATATCTACAGGAATGTTAAAGAAAAAGCTCTAACAACTTTATATCAAGCCCATAATTTCAAATATAACGTTTTTTTTTGGCTACACTGAACATTTTGATTTTATGATATACGCGGTTATTCTAGAAAACCACAGATATAGATATATAATATATATTATTATGTAAGTTCATTTTACTTTTAATAAATTAAAAATAAAAACAAAAATTGATCGGCAATGATCTGTGTCCAGCAATGGTAGAATGGTACGATTTGTAAAATCTTTAATTTAATAGCGTAGGCAATTCCTTGTGAACAATGTTTTGTTGTACCGTTTTATCTCAATTTTGACCAAACGTATATTATTTGAAAGGTATTTCTTTTTAGCTGTTTTCCAGATTTAAATATTTTTAGATTTTTTCTTTTTTTTTTGAGTAAATTGCATTTAAAGTTGCTACTAACACATACATAAAATTACACATATGCTATGTGTGTGTTTATTAAATTTGTTAATGTGCTGGTTAATGAGTTTGTTATCTTCATTCACAATAATAATAAACCAAAAAAGTGTTGGTTTGTGAATTGGCTATGTTGAAAAATAAAGTTGCCTAGAAATTGCACTCGAGTTTCGAGCGCTGGAATCTGCTAGTAATATATAATATGTTAATTTAATGATTGAGTTTGAAATTATTCAGACTCAAGACCAAATGTTTTTACTTTAAATAAAAAAAAAACAATTGATCTATATTCAGCATGACAGGTTATACAGCTGTTTCGGGAAGAGTCACCAACCCTCATCAGTAAATAAAAGCAGTAGCTAGTTTGTTTGGTGAAAAGTTAAATTCATATACATTTGCTGTAAACAACCAAATGAGAACTAAGCAAAGAGTTATGACCGGTGATGGTTTACCCCTTTCAAGATAATCCATGTGTGAATGACATTGAAAAAACAAACAAAAAAAACTGTCGCCATGACCTTGGCCTTCTTTGGATTGTGGTTGATAATCGCCAAACACTTCTTTGAAGTAGTCATACATTTGATCGCGGTAGAGTTTGAGCAATCTTGGCATCCAACGCGCGGATAGCGATGGGTGCCGAGATTGCACATGTAAAATGCGATGTACACACTCGCCAGATATAAAAAATAAGCATAAGCCAAATTTTAGTCCTATTGTTATCAATTTGTGGCGTACAGGTAGGAAATAGTTAATATTTTATGTTATTTTTATATGGGGACTAGGCCAAAAATGGACCGATCATAACCATATTTATAAAGTCAATTATTTTTCTCGAAAACATATATAAACCAAATTTGAAAACATCTATGCAATATTTTTGTTTTTTGATAGATTTAAGTGAAGATTTAAAATCGGCTTTATATGGGTACTATGACTAAATGGTCATACGGGATATATTTTTGAACTACTGATATGTGGGTATAATAGGCACACATATAACAAATTTTATCGACATTTTGAATAGCACGTTCTATAAATAAAATATGAACACACTTATTTTCTTCTTTTCACTATTTTTTTAGATCCTATTTTATTTTTGTTATTTTGTCAAATGGAACGAAAATGTATCAAATTTTCTCAGACTTTTGTTTTATCTTTTTTTTCGGAACGGCTTACTTATTTGATCGACAAATTAGTATCATTTTATTTCCTTAAAAATAAACATAGTGAATTCATTTAATTTGGCCAGTACGTATGTTTACGTCACTCCGCAGAATCGCGATCGGGGTTAGACCATTGTACAAGATCGACAAACTTTGCAGTATTTTTAGACTCATTATCTTTCATTAAAGAGGCATGTCTTCCTCAACATTATAAACATTTGAATGTTTTTGGGTACTATTTGATCGACATTGCCCTTTATGCCCGTATTGGGCCCACTACATACCAGGAGATGCTTCCCTAGACTAATGCACATGCTCCCCCATGTTTCACAGTTTTTAATGTGTGTATAGGATCAAATTCCGAGTTTGGATTACGTCTCACACATACCTTTTTCCATCTGATCCGAAGCGATTGAACTTTGATTCATCCGTAAAAAGAATATTGTACCACCAATTTTTAAGTTTTTTAGATGATCCTTAACAAATTTTAAAGGATTCGTATTGTTAGACACGAGTGGTTCTTTCTGGCAATTTCCCCAAACAAATTATTTTCACACATTCTGTTTTTAGATCTATTTTGGATAAATTAATGTAAAATCTTTCCTGAATTTGTTCCCTAATTCTGGGTGCAGTCAAAAAGGGATCCGACTTGCATATTCAAACTATAGCATGGTCGATTCTCTCGGTCGTCTTTCTACGCCTCTTTTTTAGTAATGTTGTCTGTGGTTTTAGTTTTATCCTAGTGGTTGACAGCATTATACATTTTCTTTCTAGAACATTTCTTTTCGCTATAATAAAAGATGAGTCTAGGTCAAGTGTTTATGGTAATTACAAACATCAGCACAAACTCATTATACCCGCACCACACAGGGGTATAGGGTATAAAAATGAGCTGTTGTAAAGGTGCTATTACATGATGTGTTTTTTACATATGTACTGTCACTTTTTTTATCCATATGAAATTCCTCATGTCTGTCAAAATTGTCTTTTACATACGATTCATAATTTTTGCTATCACACGTGCATATGTATTTCCGTATGACATAACCTCTAAATGTAAACAACAGCTGATTTAATTTGTGAATTTACAAAAATTTATTGTTAAAAAAAAGGTTATATATTTTTTAATTGTTAATTAATACTAAACAATTTATTTTTCTTTCAATATTAATCTTTAAAATTTACTCTGTTTTTCTTTCGCCACAAGCAGTGTTGTATTTTCATATGTTTGTCATGCAAAAATAGAACCTGTTCTAATTGAAAAATGTACATGTGGCTTTCCTCATGTATTGTACATAAACAATGTTTCATATGTATCACACGATGTGTACAACTTTTGTTGTGGGAAAATTTGACAGCACATATGTAAAAAACACATCATGTAATAGCACCTTAAACAAACAAAGGTTATGTCAGACGCAATTACATATTTATGTACGTGCGAACGTAAAAATTATTAATCGTCTATAAAACGTCAATTTTAACATAAGGGTCACAAAAGTGACATTACAGGTGATAAATACATCTCGTCGAATGCCACCTTAAGGTGCTATTACACGATGTGTTTTTACATATGTACTGTCACTTTTTTTATCCATATGAAATTCCTCATGTCTGTCAAAATAGTCTTTTACATACGATTCATAATTTTTGCTATCACACTTGCTTATGTAATTCCGTATGACATAACCTCTAAATGTAAACAACAGCTGATTTAATTTGTGAATTTACAAAAATTTATTGTTAAAAAAAGTTATATATTTTTTAATTGTTAATTAATATTAAACAATTTATTTTTCTTTCAATATTAATCTTTATAATTTACTCTGTTTTTCTTTCGCCACAAGCAGTGTTGTATTTTCATATGTTTGTCATACAAAAATAGAACCTGCTCTAATTGAAAAATGTACATGTGACTTTCCTCATGCATTGTACATAAACAATGTTTCATATGTATCACACGATGTGTACAACTTTTGTTGTGCGAAAATTTGACAGTACATATGTAAAAAACACATCATGTAATAGCACCGTTAATAATTGCCAGCTTTTTATACCCTATACCACCATGTGGTTTGGGTATAATGACTTTGTGCTGCTGTTTGTAACTACCAAAACTATTTGACCTAGACCCATCTTTTATTATACCGATCGAATCAGAATCACTAACTGATTCGATTTAACGATGTCCGTCCGTCCGTCCGTCTGTGTGTCCACAGCAGGTCACAAATATGAACATATTTTGATGAAATTTGTATAGGATGAACGCTATTGAAACTGGTGAGAATCGGTCCATGTTCAGACCTAGCCCCCAAACAAATGACCCCTATTTGTGCTTAAACAGAAATCGACATAAATTGCCATAAGATCCAAATTGTCATATAGATCTTACTCAAATTGGGTTTGTATGCGTTTATTACATCCATTAATGAGTAGTCCAAAAATGATACCTATGGGACAACTCTTAGTCATAGGCCCCATATAGAGCTGCTTCCCGATCTTCACTTAAATCTATCAATAAACAAAAATATTGCACTGATTCTTCTCAAATTTTTTTTTGTATATATTTTACAAAATACAAGAGACTTTACCAAACATGGTCAGGATCGGTCCATTTTTGGGCCTAGTCCCCATATAGACATATCATCCGATATGAACTTTTTCATATCTGCAGCCAAAAAAATTAATAAAAATCCCACTCAAATTTGGTTTATGCTTATTTTCTATGTCCAGTTAGTTTGGCGTCTCTAGGGTCTCTAAACGCATGGTATAGGATATCGTATAGTCGGTCTAGACCGACTATAATTTTCTTACTTGTTTTCTAATCTTTTTTTTAATTATTTCTAACGACAAACATTATGCATAAGTATATTATGTACTTCATATTTGTTTCTCCTAAAAAATGTAGCATTTAATTTTTCATTTATTTATTTCCTTTCACCTTTAAAATATATTTTAAAATAATTTTAAACTTTGCATTAAGCCAAAACGAAGAATTGAACAATATTTCGTTTATATTGAACTCGTAACAAATTTAGGCGAGTGCGTTAAAGCGCATGTGAGGTAGATGCAGGCTCAAACTTCACGGCCGCATAAATAGAAAAATGTCATATGGAAAGAATCTAATCAATTATAACAAAACAATTATTACAATGTTTCATAAAATCACTGATTAATTTAAGGCTTAATGTCAGAAACCAGTCTGTTAAGAATTTTAAGGAGTAATGATTTTTAGAAATATACTCTTCCGTCTTCTCTGTCACGCACTACTAAAAGCAATATTAATATTTTCATATTAAGTATTAATTGCATATTGTCTGAAAAATTACGTTGACCAAAAACTTCATTAATATAATCTTATTTTTCATTATTTTCATATAAATTTCAAGATTGTTAACAAGCATTTTTTGAAAATATTGTTTGACAGTTTCTTTTACGTGTAGTCAGAGTACCATGTCACCATGTCAATAAAAAAAAATGTCATCTGTATTTAATCTTGTTTATATTATGTAACTACACGTAAAAAACGGCTGCAATAATATATACTTGTTTTGCATTTAAATTTCGTATTACTTAATTTTTTTTCTTTTTTAACCTCACTATTTTTTTTACTTATAGTGCGTTTACATCTGAGGAAAATCTAGTAGATTTTAGTTGAAATCTATTTCAAAAGCTATACCATTTACATCTAATTTTTTGACATTTTGTGAGATTTTGTTTTGACAACAATAAACAGCTGATTAAAATAAAACATATAAACTAGAAATACCATACTATACTATATATAGTAGATTTTGCTTAGATGTAAACGCACTATTAAAATATTCAAACATTTTGCACTTCTTAATATATTGTTTCATCTCAAAAACTTGTTCTACTTCAAAGATTCAAAGATTATATTGTATTTTACCAAGACGATGAATTCAACATTTTTACACGTTTGTATTTAACACATTTTTTTTAAATGTTACCAAAAATATTCTTTCTATTTTCAAGATTGTTGAGTCATTTTTTTTTTATTGTATTTTGATATTTTTTTCATCTGCTTTAAAATCTTGTTTATATTATTATACAAAAAAAAAAAAAAAACTGTTGTAAAATACACAATATATTATTTTGATATAAAGTACGTTTACTTAAAAGCAGATTAATTAATCACATACATGTTATAATAATTTTAGTTTTCTTAAAATGTCGAAGCACTCATTAGATTTGTCTTTTAAGCCACATAATCAGACGGACGGACATTTATATATCGAATGTTATGAAATTAATGCAAGCCAGTCATTATACCCTATACCACTATGTGGTTTGGGTATAATGACTTTGTGCTGCTGTTTGTAACAACCAAAAATATTTGACCTAGACCCATCTTTAATTATACCGATCGAATCAGAATCACTTTCTGAGTTGATTTAACAATGTCCGTCCGTCCGTCCGTCCGTCCGTCCGTCCGTCTGTGTGTCCATGTAAACCTTGTAATCAAACTGCAGGTCGCAAATATGAACATATTTTGACGAAATTTGGTATATAAGCTTTTATCGGCCATGGGATGAACGCTATTGAAATTGGTGAGAATCGGTCCATGTTCAGACCTAGCCCCCATACAAATTACCCCTATGAAATCGACATAAATTTTCATAAGATCCAAATTGTCATATAGATCCTACTCAAATTGGGTTTATATGCGTTCATTACATCCATTAATGAGTAGTCCAAAAATGATCCCTTTGGCCCCATATAGACTGCTTCCCGATCTTCACTTAAATCTATTAAAAAACAAAAATATTGCACTGATTCTTCTCAAATTTTGTTTGTATATATTTTTGCAAAATACAAGAGACTTTACCAAACATGATCAGGATCGGTCCATTTTTGGACCTAGTCCCCATATAGATATAGCATCCGATATGAACTTTTTCATATCTGCAGCCAAAAAAAATATAAAAATCCCACTCAAATTTGGTTTTTGCTTATTTTCTATGTGCAGTTAGTTGGGCCTAAGAGATAGGGTTTCTAAACGCATGGTATAGGGTATCGTATAGTCGGTCTAGACCGACTATAATTTTCTTACTTGTTTTAATTTAAATTCAAAGAATTTTTATATTTATAAGAATTTTTTTATTTTTATATTTTTATATTTAGTTTTTAAAAAAACTAAAATTTTTTCGCGTGTACACTTAATATCTGACACACAACACAAATACTTTGCAATAGTTTAGTTTGTTTTGCTTTAAAAAATATATTTAAAATCATTGTGAATTTTTTGATAAAAATGAAATATTGCAATAACTTAACTTTAGGTTTAATTATAGCCAGTTTAAGTGTAGTTCTTTATATAATTGGTGCAGTAATATTTACATTCTATATTATAGAAACACACATAAAACCAAATGACAATATTATCGTACCCATTATTTTCCTGGTTACATGCTTGATTATGTCTATAGTATCAGGTTTGCTAATTTTTGGTATTGTTAAGGTAATTAGAAGTCATTAAAAAACTATATAACAACTATTTAATAACATAATTTGGCAATTTTATTTCTTACAGAGACGACATTTGTTTATTCTGCCATGGTTAATTCTTACAATAATTGGTATCTTCTGTGACATAACATACTTGATAGCAATTATTATTTATGGAGAAAGGACGCATATTATTGCTGAAACTTTTAGCTATTTAATTGGAATTGGTAATTATAGAAACTTAATTATTTTATATGTATCTAAAAATTATTATAACGTTCATATGTATGTTTGTATAGCTCTTCAAATTTATATTATCTGCCATATGTATTATTTATACAAAGAAATACGTTTTAAATATATCAGCCAAAAACAGCACGAAACTGTATGGAGAAGAAATCATCAGGAATTAAAAGAGAACTATTAGAATTATATTTTTTTTAAATTGAATTTTACACAAATTAGTAATAAGTTTAGTATCTATCCAATAAATAGGCACATGTTAAGACGTTTGTGTGTTCTAAAAAAATTTTGAGGTTATTTTTGGTAGTTTTTTTTCTTTAGGTTAAAAAAAACTTTTCATATATGTATGTATGTAGGTATATAAAAAATAAATAAAAATAGTTAGGCAAAATATTAAATCATCGAAACTCAGAAATATTTTGTTATGACTAAATTAAATTATTTTAATTATTTCAAAAAATTATTATAAATTAAATTAAATTAAATTAATTAAATTTGATACCCTCCACCTGCATCTTAAACTCAATATTACAACCAATATTGTCGGTACTGAAATTTAAATTTGGAATACCAATTAAATTTAAAGTTAATTGCTTTTCTTGTTAGCCAGTTTCTATTATAATTCCTTGTTATAAAAAACAATTATCGTGTCTTCTATAGAAATAATTCGTTACTATTTGAAAAAATTGCATTATTTTTCATTTACTAGAGTAGAAAACCCTAATGAAATTTATTATATAACGCAGCTAGCGTTTTAACACCCAAAGTTTGATCCCTATAAGAAAGTTTTGAGATAATTCATGATAATTAAAAAAAAAAAAAAGATTCTTGGCTAAAAATTTCCAAATATTAATATTAAAAAAAAGCAAAATTTTAAATATTTTTATCTGAATTAGCTAGTAATTTTTAATTTTGAATTTTCAATTTTTAATTTCAAATTTTTAATTTTTAGTTTTTACTTTTTAATTTTTAATTTTTAATTAATTTTTAATTTCTGATTTTCCATTTTTAATTTTTAATTTTTAATTTTTAATTTTCCATTTTTAATTTTTAATTTTTAATTTTTAATTTTTAATTTTTAATTTTAAATTTTAAATTTTAAATTTTAAATTTTAAATTTTAAATTTTAATTTTTAATTTTTAATTTTTGATTTTTAATTTTTCATTTTTAATTTTTCATTTTTCATTTTTAATTCTAAATTTTTAATTTTTAGTTTTTAATTTTTAATTTTTAATTTTTAATTTTTAATTTTTAATTTTTAATTTTTAATTTTTAATTTTTAATTTTTAATTTTTAATTTTTAATTTTTAATTTTTAATTTTTAATTTTTAATTTTTAATTTTTAATTTTTAATTTTTAATTTTTAATTTTTAATTTTTAATTTTTAATTTTTAATTTTTAATTTTTAATTTTTAATTTTTAATTTTTAATTTTTAATTTTTAATTTTTAATTTTTAATATTTAATTTTTAATTTTTAATTTTTAATTTTTTATTTTTTATTTTTAATTTTTAATTTTTAATTTTTAATTTTTTATTTTTAATTTTTAATTTTTAATTTTTAATTTTTAATTTTTAATTTTTCATTTTTAATTTTTAATTTTTCATTTTTAATTTTTAATTTTTCATTTTTAATTCTAAATTTTTAATTTTTAGTTTTTAGTTTTTAATTTTTAATTTTTAATTTTTAATTTTTAATTTTTAATTTTTAATATTTAATTTTTAATTTTTAATTTTTAAATTTTAATTCTTAATTTTTAAATTTTAATTTTTAATTTTCCATTTTTCATTTTTAATTTTTAATTATAAATTTTTAATTTTCCATTTTTCATTTTCCATTTTTAATTTTTAATTTTCCATTTTTTATTTTTAATTTTTAATTTTAATTTTTAATTTTTCATTTTCCATTTTTCATTTTTCATTTTTCATTTTTTTTCCATTTTCCATTTTTCATCTTTCATTTTCCATTTTTCATTTTCCATTTTTCTTTTTACATTTTCCATTTTTATTTTTATTTTTAATTTTTTTTATTTTTATTAATTTTTAATTTTTAATATTTAATTTTAATGATAAAAAAATATGTGGTAAAACTTGCTTAGGCCAATGTGACACGTGCAGTATTAATATACACACAACTGTAATGACTTCAACAATATGGAGAATTACAACATATACAACATATCTTAAGAAAAGCAACAAACACACTGAAAAATTTTATTTTTCAAGAGTTTTGTCAAAGTTTCATTCATAACTCGTGACCCCTATGACCGATTCTTACGATTTTAAATAACAACTCCTTTGGGATGTTAATAAACGATTTTATGCAAAAATGAACGGTCTAGCTTAGATATTGACGGCATGATCATGATTTCCACAGACAGATGGATAGACGGTCATCGATAAATCAACTTCACTTGTTATAATGATCAAGAAAATATATGGTTTTGCGGTCTCCTAAATTTATTTCCATGCGTTACAAACGGAATGACAAACATATATGTATATAACCTCTGCCACTGAGGTGTGGAGGGTTAAAAATTATTGTAAAAACATTTAGATTTAAAATATTTCGTTTAAAAAAATTTTTTTTGGTTATATAATTTCAATAATAATTGTTTTAAAAATTAGGATTGCAACTCGTACCTATATTATTTAAGTATAAATCAAAACTTCGCACAAAAAACTCATGTTAACGACTGTAAATTATATCGATGGCAATATATTGTATAAAAAAGTAATGACAACATTTCTAGATTTCAAACGGGCATTTAAACCAATTTTTACACGAATAATGAAGAAAAATTCTAAATGTAAGGAAAACAAGGTATGGAATTAAAATGTTTTTAATTATTTAAAAAAAAGAAAACAAATTACAAAAGTTAAAAATGTTTCATTAAATGAAATAATATCGGTGTTATTTGTGTGCTCTTCTATTTATAGTATATGTAAAAATATTAATGATATACCAAAGAATATAGACTTCTGACATTGACCTCATTATCATATGCATCTAAACATTCACTTGAACGTTTTGAAACTCTTCAACAGAATACAATTTTATAAAACTTAGAAGAATTTTTGTAATAAGAATTTATGTAAAAATTTTAAAGTTTAAAGTATGTTTAATACTAATAAACAGATGTGTAAAACAAAATATTTTCACTCAACGCTGCTATGATACCGATATAAATGTTCATATTGTTTCAGTTACTTAAGGTGCTATTACATGATGTGTTTATTTACATATGTACTGTCAAATTTTCGCACAACAAAAGTTGTACACATCGTGTGATACATATGAAACATTGTTTATGTACAATACATGAGGAAAGTCATATGTACATTTTTCAATTAGAACAGGTTCTATTTTTGCATGACAAACAAATGAAAATACAACACTGCTTGTGGCGAAAGAAAAACAGAGTAAATTTTAAAGATTAATATTGAAAGAAAAATAAATTGTTTAGTATTAATTAATAATTAAAAAATATATAACCTTTTTTTTAACAATAAATTTTTGTAAATTCACAAATTAAATCAGCTGTTGTTTACATTTAGAGGTTATGTCATACGGAAATACATATGCACGTGTGATAGCAAAAATTATGAATCGTATGTAAAAGACAATTTTGACAGACATGAGGAATTTCATATGGATAAAAAAAAGCGACAGTACATATGTAAAAAAACACTTCGTGTAATAGCACCTTTAGTTTTCTCTTATTGAACAAAAATTAAATAAAAAGTCAATGCTCATTCATTCTACTTCACCCCTCGCATTCTATATACAAGTGTCTATGTCATTTTTGGGAATACCTATTAATAGAAGCTCGAACAATCACACACACAGCAGAGTATAAAGTGCAGGTAGTAAACAAATGCAAACAAAAACAAAGATACATCTTTTAATGAATGAATACACATAAAAAGGGGATTAAAAACAAACCATAAAAAAAATTCCAAAGAATTGATAAACTTACCTTTGAATTGTGCTTACGTTTAACTAGATCAGGGTTAAAGCAATTCCTATTATCGGTTCTGTTAATGCTGCTGCCGCTGGTGTCACTGTTAATATCTTTAATGGAATGCCTGCTAAAATTAATGCCGACGTTGGTAGGGTGTCTCACCAAGGTGGTTTGATTACTATTAACATTTTGTTGTGGTAAAGTTAACAATTTTTGCGACATTCGTTCAGAAATGAAGCAATAAAATCACTTTCTTAGTTATTTAATAATTTATTACAAAAAAAAAAAAAACTAAAACAAACACGCACAATTAAACAGATTTTTTGTTTTTAATTTTTATTATACATAATTTTAATGTAATAATTGGGGTCACTTCATTTTTTTATATTTATTGGTGTTATTTTCATAACACTTGAACAGTTTTATTATTAAATTAAGTATACATCATTTGTATTTTTACAGATACAGCTTATAAACGATTTATTGAATTTTTATTAAATTTATAATCCAGTTCTACAAATTTTCTGTGTTCAACTGAAAAGAGCACAGATGATTTTGACAGTTGTCTGTTTATCTATTTGAGATTTGTTTTTTCTCTTTCCTATGTCCGACCAAGTGGTGACAACTTGCAAAAATCTAAAAACGTTGGATTTCTCACAATTCTACACTTAGAGAGGAATTGCATGTTTAAATGTCAGAAAGCTGGGTCAAATAAATATTTTCTCTTAAATTCAACTAAATTAAATTATATGAGTTATTCAAGTAGTTGAAATGTTTCTTGAAAAGAATAGTTACATGTTAGTAGTTCTAAAAACGACTGTTTGGCAGAGTTAATGAATATAAGTGATTTTTTGCGTTTTCTATGAAACAAGCTTTGCTGAAAAAAATAATGTTGACAACATTGCATTTAATATATTTCGACTTCTTTCAATTATCGTTCTAAACATAAAGCAACATGACCAACCGCTATTACTATATTGAAAACAGCCGCTGTTGTTATCATTAATCAATACTTATTTTTTTAGTAGTGTATTATATTAATTAGTATTTAAGATGACAAAAATTTTAAAATTTTTATTTATTAGTATTATTTTTATTTTATTTTTTACTCTAACATTATGTTCAAACGGTGATCGTACCGGATTTTTTTATCATTGTAGACAAAATTGTGAAAGACAAAACTGCTCAGCAGGTAGGTAAACGAGTAATTAGTGACATACTAAATTTATTAGTAAGGTATAGTATCAGTAGTTAGCATCAGTATTTAAATACAATTATCAAATTTTAGATGGTTTCGAAATACAAGAACAAGCTGTTAAATACTATCAACAGACAATATTTGATCAATTGTTGCAATGGTCTTGTGTAGATGAATGCCAGTATGGTTGTATGTGGCGTACAGTGGAAGCTTTTATGGACCGAGGATGGCCAATACCACAATTTTATGGCAAAGTATTTGTTTTGAAATTAATTATACTTTTTTATGTATTAATTCTTATTATTTTCTTTTGTTTTCAGTGGCCTTTTCTTCGCTTTTTCGGTTTACAGGAACCGGCCTCTGTAATATTTTCAATATTTAATATTGTGGCTCATTTGCGTAACTTACGTAGATTTCGCAAAGAAGTGAGACCAGACAGCCCATGTTATAAATTATGGCATATTTTTACGGCGGTAAGAAACTTATAAATGGAAAATTATAAAACGTTTCTATAATTTGCACACCAAAAGGACCGAAATTTTGAATCAAAATCGATTTTAATATTTTATTTTGAAAACTTTTTAAGGTTTCACTTAATGCTTGGATTTGGTCAGTTGTATTTCATGCTCGTGACTTTCCTTTAACAGAACTTTTAGATTATGTTTTCGCCTACTCTATGGTATTAGTCACGTTGTATTGCATGGTTATGAGGTAAATACACCTATATTTCAGAGGAAAATTTATATAATCTGCTGTTATTTTTTTTATTTACAGAATGTTATATCAATATTCGTGGATTGTTCGGGCCTTAACATCATTGGCATTTTTAGCATATTATATTAATTATTTTGCCTATTTAAGTGTAGGAAAATTTAGTTATTCTCTCAATATGACAACAAATATAATAACAGGTAAAATGAGTGAATATCAAATATTAATTTATATAATTTAATTGTATTTAACTTTGGTTCTCTTCTATAGGTGTTCTTGGTGCTATGGGTTGGTTTCTTTGGTCATTTAAAGTACGCAAGCAACGTCCTTATTATCGTAAGATCTTAGGTTTCTATTTACTGTTGGGTTTTAGCATGAGTTTAGAACTATTAGATTTTCCACCAATTATGTGGATTCTAGATGCCCATGCTTTATGGCATTTGGTAACAACTTTTATTACTTCATTATTGTATAGTTTTGCTATAGATGATTGCCAAACGCTGCGCAAAGAAAAATATTATGAATTAGGAGCTTTTAATAAGGAATTCTGATTAAATCGATCAAATTTTATATAATCGTTAAAGAGTTGATAAAGGATATTAATTTACTACGAACAAATAATTTTGCCATATACACACTGTGAGCGTCAAAAAACTTAAACACAAATTTTTAATCTTTAAATTGTCTTATTACAAAGTTATTAACTTATGATGAAAAGTAATATGAAATCAAATCAAGTGGGAACATTGAACATTGCTCAAATCTCTCAAAAGTGAAAATGCAGCAGACTTTACGCGTCAAAAAAGTAAATTGGTAATACTTGCGCTTTTTTATATTTCGGGGAAGATCTGTGAGAAATTTGTACAGATCACGTGTTTTACTTTTCTAAAAATCACTTTAAGTTGATTTGTACTAATTTATAAATACTAAAAAGATGCAAAGGAAACTAGTCGCACTAAGGGAAAGCAAACATCGTCTGATACTCGGAAAATTATATTAGATTTAAAAGAAAAATATTAAATTAAATTGTGGGTAGGAACCACTCACTGCACAATAAAAAAATAGTTGATAAATACAACAAACACTATCAGGGTGAAGATTTACCGAGATCTGGATGCCAAAAGCGGCTTAGTTGTATTGAAGTTAGAGCTATAGTAAGAGAAGTAAAGACATATCCAGCCTTAAGTGCAGTTAAATTTATCAAAAAAAAAAAAAAAAAAAAACAACGCGGACATCAGGCAAACCAATAAGTTCGAGTACAGTAAGGACATCGATTCACAAAAATGGCCTACATGGAAGGATAGCATTCAAGAAACCATACATGTCCAAGGCGAATAAGAGTAAGCTAATGAATTTCGATAAAAAGTACAAAAATGAGCCTCTATATTTTGGGATAAGAGAAATCCGATATCGTACCGGTACAGATAAGAGAAATCCGATATTTTCGGCGTCAAAAAGGTCCCCAAAAATAAGAATGAAACCTTCAAAGAAAAGTGTGTTACCAACACTGTTACATACGGTGATGGTTCAGTTATGGTTTGGGGCTATATGGTGGCAACAGGTGTTGGTAATCTTGTTTTTATTTACTCCACTATGAACAAAATGGATTACTTAGCTATTTGAAGGACAATGTTGGCCCTAGAGTCGAGAAATAAGGCTGGAAACTCGATCTTCCAACAGGACGATACATCTAAAATTGTGAAAGAGTGGCTACTGTATCGGACTTCTGGGGCACTTGATCGTCAGCCTCAATCCCAGGCCTTAACACGATCGAGCATCTATGGGAAAATCTTGACAGAAAAGTCGAAGGGCTATTTCAAGCAAGACAAACTTAAAGAAGGCTCTAAAGAAGGGATGGAGCATAGTCTCCCCCGATATCACAAAAAAACTTATCGAGATGATGCCTAGAAGACTATATATGAGAAAGCTTACCTTTTGTATTGCAGTTCTGTTGCCTCTTCTTAGCTGTTTCCTTTATTTGGTCCTTTTCTAAATAAAGTGCATTTCTTTCTGTTTTGTAATACTTTTGTTTAATGTTTTTTATTGAGATCAGCTATTATTAAATAATTCCTGAATTCCTTATATCTATTTTTGATTTTGCGTTGATTACTTAATTTTAATGAAACTTTTCATATGAGTAACTAAGGTGTTTACTTAATTTTGACGCTCACAGTATATTTAAGAAAATAATTTTATCTAAAATACTCCTGTCAGAAAATTAATCAATTAAAATTATATTTATGTATTTAAATAAAAATTTTATTAAATTATTTTTTAAATGTTTATCATGTAAGAAATTTTTATCATGAAATTTCAGCCGAAAATTAGCACATATGTAGTTGCAAAATAGATTTGATCTAGTTTCTTTTGAAAATAATTCAGATATTTTTTCAATGAATATTTTATTTTGTCAAATAAGACTGTAAAAAAAAATAACAATTTTATTAGTTAATAGTCTATGTACATATGTATATTTTACATTTGTCCACATTGTGATATTAAAACAGGCAATTTAGGTTTATTATTTGGACCCGTTGGAACGTTTTCAATTTTACGCATTATCAGCAGACCATCTAAAACACGTCCAAATACCACATGTTTGCCATCCAAAAAATTACATTTGGCACAAGTTATGAAAAATTGACAACCATTTGTATCTTTGCCACTATTAGCCATGGACAAAAGTCCGGGAGAATCATGTTTTAAAGTGAAATTTTCATCGGAAAAAGTGTTGGCATATATACTCATTACACCAGTGCCATCTCCCTGATAGAAAAATATATTAAACAAAATATATGTATATATACGTATAATCCAAACTTACATGTACGAAATCTCCACCTTGTATCATAAAATCTTTAATAACTCGATGAAAACTGGCACCCTTATAGCCTAAGGGTACACCATCAGGTTGATATTCGCCCGTACAGAATTGCCGGAAATTTTCTGCTGTTTTTGGAACTGTATCGGCAAATAATTCGAAAATCATGCGTCCTATTTCCTAAAAAGAGCAATTACTTTTTTTGTATAGCCAAATGTTAACTGGGTAAGCACACAATGTAAAGGACTTGCAATTAACTTACCGTCGTCCCTACAGATACATCAAAGAATACCACCGGATTATTAGGATTACGTAACTGTGATTGTATTTGATTCCATGTAGGCATTGTGTGTTATTTAATAATATAAAAATTAAAAAATTCCTAAAATGCAAACTAAATGCCGGTGGTTGCTTTAATTTATTATTTACGTTTTCTATCCTTTACACCGGCTGATTCTTTGTACATCTCTTTAACAGCGGTTGTTTTATAGTGGTTTAGCGGTCGCGTTTTTTTTAATCAATCAGCTGTGCATCTCAGTGTTTATTGCGGCACGTGTGATTAAAAACAAAAACATAATTTTATTTGTTTACAATTCATCAAATTGTGTATTTAGTAGTGTAAAAAAGTGTTAATATTTCGCTAGGTAAGTCTTTTTTGAGTTTATTTTTTATTTATTTGTTATTAATATTGGCCTATTGCAAGCTGCAAAGTGTTATTTTTTTAAGTCGTCCACATGCAATTGCCGAAACTTTTGATTTTGTTGCTTCTAATTTAATATTCTGAAAAAAGATAAAATTTACATATTTAGTAAACATTATTAGCTTTATTGATAAATAAATAAAATAAAGGTATTGTATTTTGTGAACTTAATACTACATATTTAGTGGATGCTATGTGTTAACTTGAATTTGTTTGCTTCTTTTAAATAATAATAAGTATTCATATAAACAAATTAAATAATAATTTAAGAATTGATTCACTTGTTTTTCATACAAATTTTCTATTCGCACGTATATATCGTGTTACTGGATCATTCCCTTAATTACATGTTGATTTATACGGATGTATTGCCTATGCCTTGATTTAGGATCCTACTATCGTCTAACACGAATTTTATTCTTGTTAGAATTACAATAAAATTAAAAAAAAAAATTAAGCTGAAAAAATAACCATATATCTTGGTCAAAATCATCTTTGTTGGTCAAATTGAAGTAAAACCAAAGGGCTAGATACAAAAATAAAATCATACATATAAGCTTAAACCTGAACGAGGTTTATTTCAAATTTTTTGTAAGATTATATTTTTCAATAGTACAAGTAAAATTCATATTTATATTTGTATTGTTCTGCAAATATACATTTCTTGAATTTGTATTAAATAGTTATACATATGTAGATAACTTTGAACTTACAATAACCAGAAACAAAACTTGAATAACTCAGCCAATAATTTGTTGAAAATCTGTTAAAGTTCGTATTCATATATTGGTGACACTTGTGTGTTCTATATCAATATAGAAGCCTAAATTGCTTAAAATATGTCCTATTTGTATGTCTTTAGATACATTTATGTATATCGGGTGTTTCAAAAGTCAGAACATCGTTTTAGAGTGTGTTTTAAAAGCTTCGAACGTTTCTTTTCTATTCAAAAATTACTAATATCAAAATTTGAAGGCAATTGAACCACGAGGCGGAAATCAATTGAAAGTTTAAGATGGAATTACAAGGGGACAACAATTTAAATGAAAATGCTGTTATTTATGTTATGCTTTTTATTTTATTTATTTATTTATTTATTTATTTAGCCATACTGCTATTAATATAAAATTAAATAATGTTACATTCATGGATTTTCTACGTTAATACATTTGTTTTACGTACATTGTAATTTTTCGTTTAAATATAAACAAGTTTTTTTCATTCTTTAATTCTGGTGGAATTTCATTATATAACTTAAATCCATTATAAAATAATAAATTTTGGTAAAAATTTGTTCTTCCAAAATTTAACCTAAAATCGTTCATATTCCTCAGATTGTATGGCTGTACATCTGCTACATAAACTAGTTTCTTTCAAAAGTCGTTTGGCAACATTCCATTTTTCATCTTAAATATAAATATTAGAACATTCATCACCAGTCTTTGATTCACTGAGAGCCACTGCAATTTTTGTAACATGTCACTTATATGTGTTAACCTATGACATCTTAGAATACATCTCATACCCATATTTTGAAGCTTTTGAAGTCTTTCTTTCATTTGTTGAGTTCCAAGGCAGCGTTGAACAATATTCAAAATGGGGTTTAACTATTGTGTTAAATATTCTTATGGATGTAATTGTTGATATATTATTTCGAATTCTTCTGAAGAAAGCTATTTTTTTAGCAATCTTTTTGCAAATATAGTTAAAATGTGTATTAAGCTTAAGGTTTTTATCTATAATAACTCCTAAATATTTAATTTCTTCAACCTCCATTGGTACACCATCGATAATAATGTTTTCATCTGCCGTTCCATTTATCACCATGTATTTAGTTTTATTTATATTTAGTTTTAATCTATTCATTTTTAAATACCTGTCAACTTCTCTCATTTCAGTATTTAAATTTCGAACACAATCTTCTGGATTTTTTCCAGTTTTATAAATATATAAGCGCATCGTCCGCAAACATACATACTTTTATTTTTTTTATGACTCTTTCCAAATCGTTTATATATGTATATTAGAAACAGCAATGTTCCCAATACTGCCCCTTGAGGCACACCTACATTGATGTTTTTAATTTTTGATATCTCATCTCCGCATTTTGTTTTTCGAGTTCTATTTTCCAGATAGCTTTTAAACCATTTTAATTCTATGCTTTTTGTTAATTGTCTCAAACGCTCTTTTGAAGTCTAAGAAAAGAGCCACAACGCAGTTTCTATTCTTCATTGCAGTCTTCCGTTGAGTTACCACTAGATTCAACAGAGATTCACAACTATGATTTTGTCTGAAGCCTGATTGTGTTTCATTTAATAAATTTTATCTTCGAAGTATCTATTTAATTGGGCTTGTACGACTTTTTCCAAAATTTTACTTATTGTTAGCAGCATATTTACTGGCCGAATTTCTTGTGGATCTTTTGTGTGTTTTATTTTTTTGAATTGGAATAATACAAGATTCTTTTAGATAGTCAGGAAAAAATCCAGTTATAAGGGAAGATGCAATAAAACGTTATAAAAGGGGTCCTATTATATCAAAATTATCCAGTAACATTTTAACTGTTAGACAATTATAATTCTTTTTGTTGTTCATAGCATGCATAATATTTTTCAACATACTTATATCAATGATTCCAAATTTGAAGTTATTTTGTGGGTTCTCTTCAATGAGATTCTTATATTTGACGAATGGTATACTGTCGCTAATTTGTTGAATGCTGTTTATGAAAAAATTGTTTAATTGTTCTGCTATTTCCTTTTCATTAGAAATCGTTATACCATTTAATTCTATTTCTTGTATTTTTGAATTATCTTTTTTGAGAACAAGGGTTTTTATAGTTTTCCACATTGTTTGTTGGTCACACCATCTATTAATTTTATTGTTAATAAAATTCTTTTTAGCAATTGGGAGCTCAGTTTTGCAGTTATTTCTGAATGATTTGTAATTATTCCAATAAAACTCACTAGATGATAATTCATACATTTTCAGCAATAAATTTGTTGTTGAACAAAACATAAAATTCGTTTGATCCAAGATGGGCTGAAAAATGCCGCAGCTTAATTATCATTTTTTAATTTTTTACTTTCTTCAGTCATTGTATTTTACTTAATCAAAAATAATCACATTTGAATAATGTTAACTCTTTTGAAACTGATGTCAAAAGCACCCATATGGGTACTTCTATTTGTAATCAACGAAGAAAATACGTTTTTTTTGCGTACCGTCTCTGAATTTAATAAAATTTGACTTTACTATGTTAAGACATATGTATATATTTATAATATTAAATTTTGGACCTCTAGCTTCAGCAGTAACTGAAATTTGGCGGCACGAAAATTGAAAAATGTATAAAATAAACTCAATGAAGTGGCCTAGAATAATTGTGTTTAACTTGTGTACATATTACTCTAATCAAGGTCATAGTTAAAAGGAGACTTTACAATGACAAGTCCTTAAATTTTTATTAAGTAAAGGTCAAAGGTCATTATTGATGGAATATCTTAAAAGTCATATTTTCAAAATCTCAACAATAGTATGTTGTTGCTAATTGTCTTCTCTACACTTGTGGTAAATGTAATGAGTAAATGATGTCTTTTTAAAATCTGATTTCAAATTTTTGTATTTGTGTAACCATCTCGTTTTGCAATTTATAAAAGTCAAATAATGAAAATTTAAGTTGGAATAGAGCTTCAACAAATGTTTGTTTTAACGAATTTTGTTATAACAAAAATCTAAAATAAACAAGAGTGTTAAATTCGGTTGTGCCGAATTTTTGATACCCTTAACCTGTGTTCTAATCACAATTATTATAACCAATGTTGCCGACACTAAGAGATAAAAATGGCTAGATATCAAATTATAATGGCTAGATTTTTTTACAATGATTAAATATCATAATTAATAAGATAATTACAAAAATGTTAGGTATTAATGCAATCAACATAAATGTTAATACATACAATTACATTGTTGTTTGTATAAAGAGAGTAGAATAACCATCTCGATAAACAATTCGTTCACATGTACAAAAAAAAAAAAAAAACAGAAATTACAAGAAAACAAAAATGTGTGTGTATGCATCTTTGATACATATCTACATATACATTTTCTGTTACGTATAAACACTTTTTTATATGAAAGATTATATAATTTTTTAGTGCGGTCTCTCTCTACTTTTTAGGTCATATCTGGGCACAATGTCGGTGGACTTACCCCATAATGACTTACAAAATAATGACAAATAATATATGGAAAATTCACAACGTTGTATTAAAACACATTGGTTTCGATCAGTCAGTTGTGTTTTCATATTGTAAAACGTCAAATGGTAAAGAAGAAGAATTAAATTTAGAGAAACAAGAATAAAAAATAAAAATAAAATCAAAAATAAATGTGGAAAAGACAAGTAATTTATTGCTTTATGTGAAAAACATAACATCGATATATTAATGGTCGACTCAAGTGAGTGGAACATAATTTTTTTGGTTTTTATTTTTAAATTAAATCAATTTTTAGTTGGAACTCAAGAAAATTTTAGGATGAGATTGATTTACCTTCTGACGTACAGTAGAAGTGTTCATTACCTTAATCATCTGTATGGCATAATATGGTTCGATTACGTCTATAATCCTACAGAAGCACCTGTAATACACTGGAGCTATTGATTTCTAAAATAAAAGGCAAAATTGGAATACAAAATCATTGACAAAAACATGCATTAATATATGCCTCGAATTTCCGATTTTCCCTTAAAAAGTCAACTAAAAACTTTTCTTCGGCTACTGACCACTTTCTTGTTGGGTTTGGGCAATTGCGTTTAGGTTGAAACCAATATATAAACATGAATTCTATAAATAAACTCACCGATGTATTTGTGTTATTTGCCATTTCTACATTTTAATTGTTATTTTACTATTTTATAAATTTAATGGCTTTGGCGCCAGCCAAACATAATGCCACCTTATCACACAGTATAGTTCCCTGCTCAACCATTATCGTCGGAATAGACTATAGGTAGAGCTATAAAAACACTTGAACTAAAAGACGGTCAGAAGCAACAGTTAAGGCTTACCCACGCGTAACGGTATCGGCGCGAATCAGCTGATTCAATCTGTCTTATGAAAAACACATACAAGTGCTTACTCAACTTAAGTTAAACGTATCGTATCGTTAGCTTCTGTTGATTTTAGATTTTTGCTACGTTTGTATGTAAAATTTGTGAACAGCTGATAAAGTTTGGTTAATTTTACACAGCAACATGCTGGTACGTTTTTTACGTTCTATAATTGGACTAAATGCCAACGTTACGATACGATACAGCTACATTTTAACAACGTGTGGGTAACTAGGCCTTTAACCTAACTTTATGCGGAGCACCAACAATGCGATGGATCGCAGATGACTGATCATGTTGGTTGATAAAATTTTATTTAATTTTTCTTACAAACTGGCATTCATGCTTAGGCCATTTACAACATCACACTCAAGTCATATGAAAACAGCTGCTTAGAATAACAAGCAAATTTATTTTTAAATTCATACATATTTTATTTCCACTTTCTATGTTTTGTTTGCCTTTTTTTAATATTACCAAAAAAACAACTCTGGTCCTATGAAAATGGCAAGTTTTTAGAAATGTTTCTAAAACCATCGGACTTCGAAAATAAAATCCTACAGACTGTCACTTGCACAACATAAGCTTTTTACATGATACGACTTTTTCATAATACTCGACTTTTTGACAGGTCGTATTACAAAGCGTGATTGTGTAAACTGGTCTTTAATGATAGTGGGGTATCCAACTCTACTATGGGAAATGTTCTGAGATTAGCGAAGTCATTCCAAGTGCCCGAGTTTCAGTTCGCTCTATACGCTTTTCAGTAAATCACATTCGTTTGTAGTCAGTTGCCCAGTAGGCCGTACAACGCATTCGTTTATCAGTCGAATGACAGTTATAATCTAATAAAATTTAAGTCAAATATCCGCAAACACTACTCCATCTTTCCTCCTTCCCGTAACGTATTTTCCTGAAACATTTGGGGGACGGGTGAGGGCGGCATTCCCTTATTATTGGTTAATAATTATAAAAAAATTCAGCTACTTATTTCAAGTTTGATGTAATTTTACAAAAAAAAAAATTCGATCACAATTGCTTGCAGTTGCAAATATACTCATATCGACATAATTTTCTTAAAATGTCAAAGTATTCCAACATTAATTGTGCTGTTGGCGATCTACTATTCAAAAAAGCTCGCCCACTTTCCATGCAACTGTATGAAAATATACACTCCATTAAAATTTGGCATCGATTTACAAAATTTTTTTAAGGAGCACATGGTACAAATTTATACTTTATATTTTTTAAAGGGCTTTTAAGTTTCTCCATATGCCTCTAGAAATTCCCTAACAACATCAATGTAGTCAGCACTTTTTTGTTACCCAAAAAATGTTAACCGATTTTAACAAATTAAAGCTTGTTTTACTCAGAAAGACACTGACTTTGAGACTATTGTTGTTCAAAAAGAAGATTCGAAAAAAAACCCTCGTAGAAATTGAAAAAGTTGAAAAAAAATTTAAAAATTTAGATATTATTGAAAAAGTCTCTACATACATATCTATAATTTTAATAGGCTAGCCAATTTCTTGTGACCGATGTTTTGTTCTACCGATTTATCCGATTTTGACTAAACGTATATTATTTGAAAGGTATTTCTTTTTAGCTGTTTTCCAGATTTACAGATTCTTAAATTTTTTCCTTTATTTTGAGTAAATTGCATTTAAAGTTGCTATTAACACATACATAAAATTATACACATGCTATGTGTGAATTTATTAAAATTGTTAATGTGTTTGTTAATGAGTTTGTTATCTTCATTCACAATGATAATAAACAAAAAAAACATTGGTTTGTGAATTGGCTAAGTTGAAAAATAAAGTTGCCTAGAAATTGTACTTGAATTTCGAGCGCTGGAATCTGCTAGTTTATATTAATAGTATAGTGAAAGTATATATATTTGGAAATACCACGTTCCTTTCTTATCAATGCTGTTAAAAAATTCGAAATCGGTTAAAAATAAGTGAGTTACAATTGTTTAAGTGATCCAGTCCCAAAATATACTCTTTTCCCCATGTTTTCCATACTTCTGAAACTGGTTATATAATACACTCAGCTAGATCTACAACCTTCACTAGGTCATTTGACAAGTTATTTTTCAGTGTAGCACCGTGTTATTATTCATACATCACCATGCAACAAACACAAAATTTTTATAAATTTAAACTTGGATTACTTATTAAGATTGTTTTCCACTTGTACATTTGAAGAACAATCGAATAATTTTTTCGGGTTTTACAGCGTTTTTAAGAAAAAGAAGCTAAACGAGTCGTGGCTGCGATTGAGATGAAAATTTGTCCAGAAATGAGAGCAAAGGCAGATCACCTTTTATAAAAAACTATATATGTATAGAAGTTGTTGATGTCCTTCCACCAATTCTGTATTAACATCGAATTTTTTTCCTTACTTGATGAATGGTCATAGTTTGGCAATTTTTGTTTGTCTACGATAACCTCATTTAATAAACATAGCAATTGAGGTCATACAGTTGTATCAGATTTTTAAGTGGTTTATTTTGTGAATGAGTGTGATTTAAACAGACAGACGGGCATCGCTATGTTGACTCGAGTTGTTATAAGGATCATGAATATGTATACTTTATGGGGTTCCAAATGATGTATACCCTGTGCACAGTTGTGTGGAGAGTATAAAAAATTACAATCATACTAATTATGGCCTTTGACATTTTCCAAAAACAAAAAAATACACATTTCTCAAAAATACACATTTCTCCTTCGAAATGACACCTCAAATTTACTTGTAGGTAAACTGCTTTAAAGGATAATCGTTAGAATGTTGACCCACCGTTGTGAGTTTTTAATGGCCTCACTTTTGGCTCCGCCAAATTTCGCAAAATATAAAAGCTAGTTGTCTAATTTTCTTAGTGGAATAAGTGGATTAACATTTGTAACAATTTTTAATGAATTCTGACCTGTTCGTTACTTATAAATAAATGTTCTCATTTGCTTTGCGTGCAATAAAAAATTTTCTTTTGTATTAATATTAACTAGCAGGTCCCAGCCCTCGAAATTCGAGTACAAATTCTAGGAAGTTTTATTTTTTCATTTAATTTAAGACCCTAAAGATCATTAATTTTAGCCTATTCACAACTGAACATTTTTTAAATATAGATTGCGTTATTGGTTTATGTGCAAAATAATTTTTCAATTCAACACGATTATTATTGTGAATGAAGAAACCAAACTCACAAACACATTAACAAATTTAATAAACACACATAGCATTGTATAATGTTATGTATGTGTTAGTAGCAACTTTAAATGCTTTTTACTCCAAAAAAATGTAAAAATTAAAAAATCTGTAAATCTGGTGGACAGCTAAAATGAAATACCTTTCAAATAAGATACGCTTGGTCAAAATCGGGAGAAAACTGTGGAACAAATCATCGGTCACAAGAAATCGCCTTACCTATTATTATTATAGATATTACAGTTAATATTAATATTACAGTTTTATTTAAGTCATTTCAGAAATATTACATATTTTTCACGTCATTTTACCCATGTTGAGCTGAGGTCAAATAGCACCACATTTAATATAAATCTATAATATTAATAGGCTAGACGATTTCTTGTGGCTGATGTTTTGTTCTACCGTTTTATCCCGATTTTGACCAAACGTATATTATTTGAAAGGTATTTCTTTTTAACCGTTTTGCAGATTTACATATTTTTAAATTTTTTCCTTTATTTTGAGTAAATTGCATTTAAAGTTGCTACTAACACATACATAAAATAATACAATGCTATGTGTGCTTATTAAATTTGTTGTGTTTATAATAAAAATGAGGTTGTTGTTAGTGTTGATTTGTGAATTGGCTATAATTGATTAGCATACTTTTAGGGTCTTTATTTAATGAAAAAATAAAATTTCCTAGAATTTGCGCTCGAATTTCGAGGGCTGGAATCTGCTAGTTTTTATAAAATAGCTAAAAAATAATAAGAACTTTCTCTAAATTTTATAATCATTATAATATTCAAGGAAACCCTGTTATCCGGATTGCTTGGGGATGACAGCATTCCGGATAATCATAAATTCCGGATAAGTAAATGTTTCACTAAAACTAGAAATTTTACGACAATTTCGCTTGATTTCATTATTTTTTGGATTCTCGTTTATGTTCAAATTTTGTACCTTAAAACAATTCTTTTATACATCAGTTCATTGAATTTTATGTTCTTTGAATTCCCGAATTATGAAAAAATAATTTCTCTTGTGCAAGAGAAAAAAGCCAAAAAAAAAGAAAAATTCCTAAAAACTTTAATTTCCGGTTAACTGAGTGTTTCGGTTAATTGGATGCCGGATATCCAACCGTTTACTTTATTAACAAATTTATATTTGATATTCTGGATCTCAGTGTGTAACTCAAACATCTACTTAATTAGACCCACATTAAACGATGTTTGTCTGACAGGGCTGTCGCTATTGGAATTTAAGAATCGACAGCCTTCATTAAAATGTTCTCTATCAGCTTGAATTGAGTTATTTATTTATTTATTATTTTTTCTAGTTCCAAACATAAGCACAAACTTATTATCCCCTGACAACAGAGTGTTTAGGGTAGCCAAAAAATAAACAATAATGCAATAAACTGAAATATCAGTGGCGTATACTTTAGTTAAAAAAATTTAAAAACACTCATACGCCCAATACATTTTTAGAAATTACAAAAAAAAAAATCATGATTTTACCTTGGATTGTTTGTTTTATAACATACTTATGATCAAGGTATAATGACTTTGTGCTGATGTTTGTAGCTACCACATGTATTTGATCTAGATCCATTTTTCATTTTACCGAATCATTTTCTGAGACGATGTAGCGATGTCCGTCCGTCCGTCAGTCTGTCTGCCTGTGTGCTTATGTAAACTTTGTAATCAAACTAAGATCGCAAATATGAATATATTTTGATGAAATTAAGTATATAATATTGAAATTGGAGAAAATCAATTCATGATCAGACCTAGTTCCGATACAAATGACTCCTAGAGATTGACTAAAATTGCCATATTATCCCAATTATCATTTAGATCTCGGTAAAATTGGGTTTGTGTATGTTTATTACATCCGTTTGTCAGTAGTCCAAAAATAAACCCTAAAGGACAATTCTTAGTTATAGTCCCACATGAAGCTGAGGCCCGATCTTCACTTAAATCTATCACAAAACAAAAAATATTACACAGTTTTTTCTCAAATTTGGTTTTATTTGTTTTTGCAAAAAATAAGTGACCTTACCACATACTATCCAGATCGGTACATTTTTCGACCTAGTTCCCATATAAATATAGCATCCGATATGAACTTTTCAATATCCAAAAGTAAAAAAATTAGTACAATGCCACTCCAATTTGGTTCATGCTTATTTGCTATTTCTAATTAGTTGGACCTAAGAGATAGGGCTTCTGAACGCGTTGTTTAGGGTATCGGTCTAGACCGACTATAATTTTCTTACTTGTTTAATACAACATTAATGAAATGGCCACCTCTATTGTCCACGGTAAAATGTGGCATGTTTGCTGTATTTTCCATAACTTTTTCGAGCATCTCGGGTGGTATAGCGATGATTTCGGCACGAATATTTGCCTTGAACTCGTCAATGGTCTAAGGCTTGTTGGCGCACTCTTTGTGTTCCTAATAATGCCAGTAAAACAAGTCCGGAAGGGTTTCGGAAGGGAGATCTGTGAGGTCGGAAAATGTCGCCTTTTTTTGACGTCACACGTCCAGGGAATTTTTGTTGCAGAAACTGCATTTTTGGATATGCAGTGTGTTGTGGTGCACCATTTTTTGAAATCTGTAACTGTCCAGATGTTTCTCAGGCATTTTCGGGATCATTTCCCAATGACGGTTTCACCTACTGTAAAGAAAAATTGCCCAATTATCGTTTTGGAACAAATGCTGGCCCATTATTTGGTCATGCACTGGTATTCCCGGATCTCGTATGGATTCTCCGTTCCCCAAATGTAAAAATTTTGGTTGTTATGGCCGAAACGAGAGCGTGAAATGGGCCAGCAAGAGCTTTTGGTCATTTGTTAAAAGAGTAAAGAATAATGCTAGTTCGGCTATCCCAACTCTTATAATGAATGACCAAATATTCACTGACCCGGTTGATAAGGCTAACCTTTTAGCTGAACTTTTTGCAAAAAATTCATTTTTGCCGGATACGATCAACCACTGCCCGAACTCGAAAGAGTATCTTGTACTATGCCTAAAATATTCTTCTGAGTACGTGCAGTTAAAAAGGTTCTTTCGGATCTCAACATTAATAAGTCTCCGGGACCGGATGGTATGCCAGCACTGGTGCTGAAACAGCCTTTCGTACCGTGCGGGAGTCTTTCCCTCTTGCTGGAACGTTGCTAATGTCCAACCAATCCCTAAAAAGGGTGCGGCTAATAACCCTGAAAATTATCGACCAATTGCAATCTGCTCTGCGCTCTCAAAGGTGATGGAGAGCATGATCAATTTCCATCTTGTGAACTACATAGAGGCCAACTCACTTCTTAATGATCGACAGTATGGCTTCCGTAGAAATCGCTCCACGGGAGACCTGTTAGCTCTACTTTCTGAGCGCTGGAGTCGATCCATTCGCAATCTTGGCGAAAGTAAAGTAGTTGCTCTAGATATTTCCAAGGCATTCGATCGTGTATGGCACGGTGCATTGATATCAAAGCTTATTGCATTTAGGGTCGGTAATGACTTCTCTCCATTTATATCGAGTTTTCTCAGAGACCGAAAATACGTGTTGTTCTTGATGGGGTGTCATCTTCCGTTCCGTGCTTTCTCCTCTTTTCCTTATCTTTCTGAACGACCTTCTTGGTCAAACTTTTAATTCTACATACTCTTTCGCAGATGACATCAGTACTTGTCATTCATTTTCCTTTAATTGTAGGCCAAGCCTCTTGGAGGTTGGGGGGGCAAAAGGCAGACAATGAATGACACACTCAATCAAAACCTGTTAACAACCTCCGAGTGGGGTAAAGCGAATAGGGTTGATTTAATGCGCTGAAGACTCAATCTTGTATGTTGACCCATAGGGCCATGGAATCAACAATGTCATCTGTATATATGGGTGGTATAGGTATTGAGGAATCGGATACTCTTGATGTTCTAGGCATGAAAATTCAATGTGATGTTCGTTGGAACGAGCATGTTTTTCAAGTGTCGAAAGAAGCATTCAAGTGTCTTGGTTTTCTAAAACGATGTAAAAATTACTTCACTCCTTCTGATCTGCTTAAAATCTATACCACTTACATCCGACCGAAAATGGAAAACAACTCCCATATATGGGCAGGAGCTTCAAAGTCTATTTTGGAGCTACTGGACCGTGTGCAAAGGAGGGCGTTGGCGCTCATCAATGATAGTAGGGTATTGTGTTGTCATTAAAATAACTCAAAAGTATATATGTATTTATATATATGTGTAAATTTTGACCGGCGTTTCAAACGCCACTGGTTCTTTTGTTCAAAGTTGCCGGCGCTCAAAAGTCGCTAAAGGCAAAAGCACTTTCTAATAGTGCTGGTTTTTAAATAAATTTAGAATTAGCCAATTGCTCGGCTGAGTTGAGTTTCATAATTGATTTTATTTACAAACTTAATCCTACTTATAAATAAAAGTAACGGTACTTAAAGCTATTCTTTTGTTTACATTTTAATCCTAAACTTAATCCTAATCATGTGTTACAAATTATGTTTTAAATTACAGCTGTTTACATAGTATAACACTTTACTTAAGCTAACAGCTGTGTAATACTAGGGATGGTATTGTGGTACATTACACCCTTACCCTTTAAAAAAAAATGATTTTTGTATCTCTAAATACAAAAATTATTTTTGTACAAAATTGAACATTTATAATGATACATATTTTTTTAACATGTTGTTGTGATATTTTTTTTATATTGCCATTTATATCTAGAACAGAATTGACTCCCTGTCTTTCTACTATTTTGTATGGCCCATGATACGGTGCCTGATATTTTTTTCTATTTATTTTTCTAATTAGTACTAAATCTCCTATTTCTAAGTTCAATGTATTTGTATAATTATCATTCCTTACTCTATTATTTTTGGCTATTTCTAGATACTCTTTTGTTTTTTGTAAAGAGAATTTCAACCTTTGTTTCAATTCTTTAGCATAATTTTCTAGATCATAAAATGTTTCTTTTTTTCTTATTTGATCATTCGGTAGGTATGGTAATTTTCCAAAAACTAATTCATATGGTGTGTAACCAGTATCTACGTGTGGGGTTGTATTGTAGGCGAATGTAAAATACGGGATCCAAAAGTCCCATTCATTATCTTTACAAAAATTTAGCAAAAATTCATTAAGTACTCTATGATTTCGTTCTATTGAACCTAACGTCTCATGATGGTACGGTGCACTGAAAACTTGTTTAATGTCCAATAAACTACATACTTCTGACATCAATTGGTTTATAAATTCTGTGCCTTTATCTGATTTTAATATTTTGAAATTTCCGTACTTTAAGATAAATTGCTCTACTAATGTTTTTGCAACAGTTTTCGCTTCTTTTGTTTCCATAGGATATGCTACTACATATTTTGTTAGTTCGCATTGTATGGTTAAAATGTATCTGTTATGGTTGGATAATCTTAATGGTCCCACTGTATCAATTGATACTGTTTCAAAACTGGTTGATGGTGTATCTGTTAGAATTAATTTTTCTTTTGTGTGTTTAATTTGTTTATTTGTTTGACATTGTTTGCAATTTATTACGTATTGTTTTATTTGTTTGTTCATATTTTTCCATACGTAGCGTTGTTTTAATTTTAAAATAGTTTTTCTGACACCTAAATGTCCTCCATGTTTTGAATTGTGATATTCTTCTATTAGTTCCATTTGTTTTTCTTTGCAAAGTACTCTTTTTGGTTTATCATATAATAATATTTTCAAATTTGTTTTTCTTTTTAATTGTAAATTGTTGTATATATTTTTAAATTCTTCTATGGCCATAGTATTAAATATTTCGCTACTTGTACTCAAAGCTAGCTCATTTACTTTTAAATTATGCATTTTAGATATCAGTTTCTCCAAAGTCAGCTTTGTGATCGATGGATTATCGCTGCATCTTGCAATAATTTCATTATTTGTTATTTTAATTAAATTTCTTTTAAAATCTTTATTTATTTCAAAATTAAGTTTTCTTATTTTACGTATATCCGATATTGATGTACAGTTCCATATAAAAAGTTGATTAGACTTCTGCTCGGACATGTACTTCGTATTTTCTGTAGTTTCAGTGTTGTTTGTATTAATTAGCTGTTTTTTCATATTTCTTGTTATGGCTAATATTTTCTCATCTGATTCGTTTCTGGTTGGAATCATTGCTTTCAGTGTGTCACTGTTTAAAATTATCCGTGATAATGCATCTGCATTAGTGTTCATTTTTCCTTTTTTGTATTTAATTTCAAAGTTGTAGTCACTTAAATCCATTCTTATTCTTGTCATTTTAGACGATGGGTTTTTATGGGAAAATAAGGAAATTAATGGTCTGTGGTCGGTTATCACAATAAATTTTCTGCCATATAAATAAGGCCTAAAAAAATTTATTCCCCAATGGATGGCTAGTAGCTCTTTCTCAATTGTGGGTTTTTTTATGTCGTGTTTAGACAATGATTTGCTAGCATACGATATTGGTAAGTCTGTACCAATTTCACCTTGCGATAAGACTGCACCAATTGCAAAATTTGACGCATCTGTGGTTAAAATAAAAGGTTTGTTAAAATCTGGGTATTGAAGTATTGGTGGATTCATAAGTTTATCTTTTAATTGTTCGAATGAATTTTGACATTCCTTATCCCATATATATTGTTTGTTTTTCTTTAGTAGTGCATTTAAACTTTTTGCAATGTCAGCAAATTTTGGTATAAACCGTCGATAATAGTTGCAGAAAGCTACAAATCTTCGTACTTCATCTGCATTTTTAGGAACTGGATAACTTTTTATAACATTATCTTTGGCTGGGTCTGTTTTTATACCTTTATCTGTTATGAGGTGCCCAAGATATACTACTTCTGGTTTTAGAAAACTGCATTTTGTTGCATTTAGTTTGAGATTGTATTTTCTCAATCTGTTGAATACCTTTATGAGATTATCGTTGTGATGCTTTAAACTACATCCAAAAATGATGATGTCGTCCACATACAGAAAAGCTTCAGCATCTAGACCACTTAGTGCAATCGTTAACATCCTTTGGAAACTGTTCGATGATATTTTTAATCCAAAAGGTAGCCGTTTAAATTGATAATGTCCATTTCCGGTTGAGAATGATGTCAGTGGACGTGAATTTTTATGTAGATTTATTTGGTGGAAAGAGCTAGTCATGTCTAGCGTTGAAAAATATTTAGCTCTTCCAAGTTTGTCCAGAACGTCTTCAATTCTTGTTAATGGAAATTTGTCATTAACTATTTTTTCATTCAATTTTCGAAAGTCTACTACTAGACGCCATTTTTTTGTATCATTAGCTGATTTTTTTGGTACTACTAATAACGGTGAGTTGTAAGGGCTAACAGAGTGTTCGATTATATTATCGTTTAATAATTGTTCAACTTGATTATTTATTTCCTCCATTTGAGTCTGTGGTAGCCTGTAATTTTTTATATAAACTGGTGTTGAATCAGTCGTTTGTATTTGTTGTGTATAAAAATTGTTTACGCTTAGTTTTTCCCCTGGAAGATGAAAAACATCTTGAAAATCTTTGAAAATATTCGTTAGTGTTTGTTTTGCATATTGGTCATTTCCGCCAATATCAATATTGTTTAAGAGTGTATCTAACCTATTGTTATTTTCTTTATGTGAGCTTTTCGCCGAATATATATTGTAATGTTTTAGTGGTTTCATTTTGTAATTAAAATTTTTTAAAACTATTTCTTTTTCATTAGTGTTTAATATTTTAACATGCGCCATTCCTCTTTCTGGTATCAAGCTATTTGCTAGATATACTCCTTCAGCTATTTCTTCACTCAATACAATACTTTCTTCGTTTACTTTTGTATCAAGAGGAATTATCGCCTCTGATCTCGCTGGTATGACAATGTTTGTCTGATATATTGTTTTTGGGTTCATTGGTAGAGTTATTTCGTGTTCGTTTATGTTAAACGTGATTGTAAAAGTTTCGAAATCAATTTTACACATATACTGCGTTAGTATATCTCTTCCAATTATTCCGTCGGTTTGGATTGGAAAATCGTTTTCAACTATATGAAATTCGTGTTGAATTGTTTCTGTTGAAGTTGTTAAATTTAAGATTTTCGTTCCTATACAATCTATAGCTTCATTTGTTATACCAGTCAATCTGACTGTATCTGTAGTATTGATATCGGATATATTTTTAATTTTGCATATAGAGATGTCTGCTCCTGTATCTATGAGGAATTTTAAATTTTCATTTATGTTGTTGCATTTTATATTTATAAATGTATTCATATTGTTTGATATTTTGTAAATTCTTGATTTTTGGCTCTCTGGGCAACTGTTGTCACCCGGCCTTGTTAGTTTCCCTCATCAGTTGTGTAATGGAATGATTTGTACGCATTATTATTATTGTTATTTCTTTTATTAGTCATATTTCCACTATTGTTTCTGTTGTTGTTATTATGGTTATAATTTTTGTTGTTATTTCTGTAGTTGTTATTGTTACTATAACTATTGTTATTATTGAAATTGGGGTTTCTGTCAAGGTTTCCTCTTGTAGTGTTATGTGTGTTGAAATTTCTGTATCTATTGTTGTAATTGTTGTCGTTTCTAAAATTTCCATTTTTGCCCTTGTTATTGGAGTTATTAAAATTGTTATTATTGTGTCTGATATCAAAATGATTATTATTATTTCCATAATTGTTGTTTCCTCGGTAATTTGAAAATGATGCTCTATTGTTATTGTTTAATCGGCTATTAATGTTAAATAAATTTTTATTTTCAAAGCCTAAATTTCTTTCTGCTGTCAGACATTTTTCTACAGCCTCATTGAAAGTTTTTGGCATATTTGCTAATAGAATTTGTTGATATTTCATGTGTACTCCTTTCATAAAAACATTAAGTGCGACGCTATCGCTCATTTTGTAAATTGCGTTTTTACCTTCTTGCGTAACATTTTCTAAATTTTTTATCTCAAAATCGCTTAATTGATCCGAAAGTTCGGCAATTTCTTCCCTAAAATCAGATATGGTTTTGCTATTTTGTTTAATTGTTCCCAAATCTGTCAGTACATGTTGTAGAGTTTTTGGATTGGGAAACGCGCTTTCTAATGCTTTTTTCAAGTCTGCAAAACTTGTCGGTCGGTTTGAACGGCCTAAAATACTGCGAACCTGAGTCGTTAACTTGAAATTGTAGACGTACTTAACGAATATTTCTTTGTCTTCGTCTTTTAACAATTCATGTAGCAATTCTGCCTGTGCAATGAAATCTTCTAAATATTTGTAAGTGCCTTTAAATGTTTGAAGGTTTTTACCCACCATTGATATATCGAAATTAGCCATTTTTGTCAAATTACCTTCCTGCCAATCTTGATAAATATCTTTATTTTTTATATTTATGTTTTCTATTATTTCTATTAATTCTTTGTGTAAAATTTCAAATTCTATTTTTAGCTCTTTATTTTCTTTATTCTTGTTATCTATAGAGAATTCTTCTACGCTCTGTTTTAAATAAACTAATCTTTCTAATTTATTTTCCTTATACTTTTGTTCATAAATCCTATTCTTACTCTTTTTTATATTTAATTTGAGCTTTTCTAACTCATCTATACATTCTTTTATAAAATTCATTTGCCGAATATAACAATATTCAAATTAAAAAAATATCACATTAATTAAATCTTAAATGTTGAATTTTTTTTCAATAATAAAGAATTTTTCTTTTGTTTTTGTATTTCATTTTCATTTTCAAAGAATATTAATTTAATCATAAAATTGTTTAAAAAAAATGTTTAATTTCATTTATAAATTTTCCAAGTGTATTTATTAAACTTGGCATCACTGTGCGCTTATTGGTTATCATAAAAAAAAATTCTATGTAGTTTGTGATTTATCGCTTCGTCAGCTGTTTATTTTATTCAAAGTTATCATGTGTGTTTCTTAAATTTTGTTTGTAGTGTTTTTTTTTGTGTTATTTTAAGTTCTTAGTGTTTTTAAAGAATTAAATAAAAAAAATTTATAAATTATTCAAATCTAAATTGTATTAGAGATATACATGTGTTTTTTTTTTTTTATTTCATATTGTGTATTCGGTGTTTTGTGTATATTTGATTATCGTAAATTCAGTGTTTTATTTCGTTAAATATATGTCAAATAATAATGTTGTATATGTGCTTTTTTATATATATTCATTTCTGTTTATTTGTAATTCATTGTATTTATGTATAATTTAGTGAAATGTGATAAAAATATCTAACATTATTTTAATAATAAAAAAATTGTAAATAATACCATATATGTGTCATTTTCTTTGTTTTTTTGTTTTTAATTCGTGTTCTATGACTGCAATGCTTCTCCATAGTTCCGATGCTATGTCCCATGGTGGAGGGTTTTCAGAATTTACTCGCCGCTTCAGGTCAGCTAGTTTTTTCCTTAGCTTCACTAGTTTACCAGCCCTTTGCCTCTTGGGTTTTTGTGTCGGTGGTATTGTTGTTAATTTTTGTTCGGTCCTCCGTTGTTGTCGTCGCAAATATTGTTCGATGGTTATGGGCTGCGGTTGTTGTTTTTCGTCTACTGTTGTTGCTGAGGTGTCGCTTCTTTTTTCCACACCCATTTTACCTTCCTTGGCCAGCATGGAAATGTCGGCAGGATCGCCATATTGTGTTGTCATTAAAATAACTCAAAAGTATATATGTATTTATATATATGTGTAAATTTTGACCGGCGTTTCAAACGCCACTGGTTCTTTTGTTCAAAGTTGCCGGCGCTCAAAAGTCGCTAAAGGCAAAAGCACTTTCTAATAGTGCTGGTTTTTAAATAAATTTAGAATTAGCCAATTGCTCGGCTGAGTTGAGTTTCATAATTGATTTTATTTACAAACTTAATCCTACTTATAAATAAAAGTAACGGTACTTAAAGCTATTCTTTTGTTTACATTTTAATCCTAAACTTAATCCTAATCATGTGTTACAAATTATGTTTTAAATTACAGCTGTTTACATAGTATAACACTTTACTTAAGCTAACAGCTGTGTAATACTAGGGATGGTATTGTGGTACATTACAAGGGCATCCAACTCTATTGATTCATTGGAACATCGTCGGAATGTGGGTTGTGTAGCACTGTTCTATAGATATCTCCATGGGAAATGTTCTTCTGAGATTATCGAACTTATTCCAAGTGCCCGCTTCTTTAGCAGATCACATCCGTTTGTAGTCTATTGTCCAGTTGACCGCACAACGCATTACAGAGAGAATTCGTTTATCAGTCGAACTAGCCGTATGTGGAATAAACTCCCCGCAGAAGTCTTTCCTGACAGTTATAATCTAATAAAATTTAAGTCAAATCTGTGGTTTTCTAGAATAACCGCGTATGTCATAAAATCAAAATGTTCAGGGGAGCCAAAAAACGTTATATTTGAAATTATGGGCACGATATAAAGTTTTTAGAGCTTTTTATTTAACAGTCCTGTAGATCTGTTCATCAAAAATCTTCAGAGGAATAGATCCTAGAAAAGGACGAAAAAATATGTAAATAACACTTAAAGTCTGTGCAGATAAAACAACTTATGTCGACAAACGTCGTTTTCTTTGAAAAAAAAAAACTACTAATGCAACCACCCATGTAGACATAAGTTGTTGTTGCTTGAAAAATGGAATTTTTTGTTCGTCAACAACGGGACTTGGGATGAGAATATAACAACGTATCAGGAATAATAGTGACAAAAAATAACAGAAATAAACACACAAGTTTTTATAAGTGGTTATAAACTGAAAAATAATCCAAAATTATTTTGCATTTTTTTTTCATTAATAACAACGTATGTCGATATGTGTCGTTTTCTGAGAAAATAATTTGTCAGCGATCAAACGTAGGTTGACATACGTCGATAGTGCTGCAAATTTATTTAATAAACATTTAAGTTACGTCGTTATTTAAAGAAAAAACTCAGAAATGGTCAATATTTTTTTAAAAAAAATTTAACACATGTAAAGAGCGTTAAAAATTAATATATTTGGCATCGTTAACTCAAAACTGACAAAAATGGACATACGCGGTTATTCCAGACAACCACAGAAATATCCACAAACACTACTCCCTCTCTACTCCTTCCCATAACCTATTTTCCTGAAATCAACACAATGCACTGCATTTGTAGGGGCATCCCCTGAGTGTTGGTTAACAAAAAAAAAAAAAAAATTATGAACGCGGTGCGACTCTCTTACCGCTTCAAACAGTTCATTTGAACATTTTGAGCGTTGATGAACGGCATGTGGACGATCTTCCACTGTTCCGTGCTCAACAAAATTCGACACTAAAAGACGAATAGTGTTGTCAGACGGTGGGGTTCTTGGCCCCGATATTTTCGCCGATGTGCACGTTGAGTCAACACAACTGAACGACTATTTTCAATGTACAGCGTCACTATTTCGACGCAATGCTTTCGTTGAAAGCTATAAATGGTAAACATTTTACTCAATTGATGTTTCAAAAACACGTGTTCTTAAGTCAATTGGTTGACAAATGTCAAAGTTATAAAATGTTGCCATACCGACATACAAGATGATGCTTCCTGCAGATAGTTTGGTATATAATTAAATTCATATATCTTGGTTGAAACCAAACTAATAAGAATCTAATCGAAGAGTTATACTATTTAACTATTTACATTTTTTGTTTGCGACACTTAATATCAACCCTCGTATAAATGTGTAAACTGCATAAATAATGGTCAATATCACAAGCCTCTTGTTTTAAATTGTTTAATTGAAAATCATGTTCGTCATCGACACAAGCCCCCAGTTTTTAAATGATAAATTAAAAATCATTAAACAAAATTGACAACAGCTGTTGTTGTTTTTTTTTTCTAAGAGAAAGTGTTACGATGCTTCTTTTTTGTTGTTGTTTTTGTTTATTTCAACATAAAGTAAAAAATATTGTAGTAGTACATTTAAATAAATACACAATTATATCGTAGGTACATCACACTAATACATACAAATGAACTTAAAGTACATAGAGTAAACGCAGCATTGAGTTAATGAAAATTTTGTTAGTTATTAAACTGAAATGTCCTATTAGAAATTTAATTAGAAAAAAAAATAATTTTAGAACATGAGTAATATAAAATAATTTCAATTTAAAATTCGATTTAAAATGCAAAATTTCAAAAAAAAAAAAAAATAAAAAACAAAATTTAGTTACATGAATCAATAAATAAATAATGAAGGGGTTGCAGGAGGGGATACAAACTAAACGAATATTTTGTTTAAAATAACAACTTATTAACTATATTATTCAAAATTCTCTTAAGAGTATTCAATGAGGTTTTGAAAAACTTTTACATAATACTATATGGAGGAATACAGGAAAAACAATATTTTAAATTAACAATGAATGATACATTTCTTACGGTTAAATGGGTAAAACTTAATTGCTTGCCTCGTCTGTATCGACATCTTCAATGCCATTTAATTTATTCTGTTGATTATCTGCCGTAGCCTTTAGAAAACTTTGTAACATTGCATTGGAATCCACCACCAAAATTGGGGTACAACCATCCTTAAGATGTTCACTTTGTGAGTCATACATTTCCTTGGATATACTGCGTGTAAAGGAGAATCGTAATGATTTGGTACGTGTAAGCTTCTTTTTGATTGGTGGTTTTCCAGTGATCGATTGGGGTTCCGATATATTTTATGGGGTTGGAAATTCATTTTTTGATGAGTTACAAACGGAATGACAAACTTAAATATACCCTCTACAAATTGGTGTGGAAACGGTATTGAAACGCCCCCTAGTGTACAGAACACTTAAAAGGTGGTAACGCACACTTGTATCAAATTAACTTAGCTGTTAATAAGAATTTGTATGATTTCTAAAAATATAAGAAATCTTAAATGTCAAGGATAATGTTAGGGAGGAACTTTCAACTCACCTATATCTTTTTCTGTTGCATATTCATATGTCACACAAAATCTGATAACATATTTTCCATTTACCAATGAAGGAATCATATGCATTCTTCCAGAATGATTGATTTGAGCCAATAATTCTTGATTATAACTATCAGCAGCTCTAAAACCAAAAAAAAAAATTAAATCAATCAATCAATTAAGGTACAATCCTTTTCATATCCCTAAACTAATTTTATTTAGCTTACCTCATTCTGAAACACACTAAGCCCAAATAAACATCGTTGCGTACTTCGAAACGATCATCTTTACGTACTAACATCTCAAATTTCTTAGCCAAAGCCATGTGATTACGTATGTACGATTGAAGACCCGTGATACCATACGAACGAAAAACAAACCATAGTTTAAGGGCTCTAAAACGTCGACTCAGTGGTATGCCATAATGTCTGTAGTCTATGGCCTTATCATGTTCATGTTGTAAATATAAGGGATTGACATTTAGGGCCGTCTTTAAACTCATAACATCTTTTACCCACATGGCCGAAGTATCGAAATTTGTCAATAACAATTTATTGGGATTTGTATTAAAGGAATCAGCATATTCTAAGCCTTCCGAAAATCTTCTCATCTCCGGTAATATAAATGAGTTACCCGCATAGGCGCCATCAACATGAAACCATATACTGGGTACTTCCTTACAAACTTTGCCAATTTCAACTAAATTATCAAATGCACAGGCTCCCGTCGTACCCACAGTGGCTACGACAAAGAATGGTGTTAAACCAGCATTGGCATCATTTTGTATAGCTTGTCTTAAGAGATCAACACGCATGCGACCTCTGTCATCTGCCTCTATTATGCGTAGTTTCACTAAAGCCATTTTGGCTGCTTTTTCCACGGACGAATGAGCCTCTTTACTGGCGTAAGCTATAAGATGAGGTAGAAATACACTTTCATGTATTTCCGATGTTTGACCCTTAAGCTTTTGTATAGCTCTGGAACGGGCTGTTATCATACAAACTAGTGTACATTCTGAGGCGGAGCCTTGTAAGGCGCCACCACCTCTACTAGCGGGTATATCACTGATAAATGCTTTTGGCAGACCTAAGGCTTTGGCATACCAATCCAATACTATGGTTTCTAATTCTGTTGCAGCTGGACAAGAGGCCTAAAAGAAATCGAAAAAGTTAAAAGATAATAAGTAATGGATTCTAAAATTTTTCTGCAAATTAGTAGCTAAGAATAATATCTTAAAAATTCTATTAGTTTTTTTTGTGAAAATAGTTATTTAATAATTTGTCTTTCAACTTCTTTATGTTGATTTTAGATGATTTTGTAATCATAGAAAAGAATGTAATTTTTTGACATGGTCTCGAAGGTAGTGTTGGAATACACAAAAACTATCTGACTGTAGCACTGTGCGATTTGGCCAATCTATCACGACAAAAAAAGCAGTAAAGTGCAGTTCTTTAACAAACAAATTTTCCCATTTTCTGCCACTACTTGAAAACATTGAATTTTTTTTTTATCAAACTTTCAAGATTTTCTAAAGAAGAAGAAAATCTATAAATAAGGAGTGAGATCGAAATAATCTTAACATGCATAAAATGTAATAAGGAAACCACTTAACCTAGACTTTGTTTTTCATTTAATTTAGATTATATTAAAGTTTACAAAAAAAAAATATATATTTTTAATCACAACTTATGAACTTATGGATCTTTTCCAAAATCCTTTCCATTAGGGATTTTATAGTGGTTTCGGTTACTTTTTTGGAACAACGACACCATTTCGGGACACTATTTTTGTGCTTTTCAACTCCCTTTTTTCTCCAATGTCCTGAGCTCCGGACATTTTGGAGGATTTGCTTCCCTTAGTACGAAACCCATTTTATTGTTCTTGTATCACTCAACTGATTCAATAAAATGTTTGTAAGACACTTCTAAACTTCTATGCGGTTCGAAGGACCAATGTTAGTTCATTAACTTGAAACAATAGATCCGGTTCGAAGGTAAGTTAATTAACTTCAAATTAATGTTTGTAAGACACTCTTTAATTAAATTGAAACATCTGTTTCGTTTAAATATTTGTAAGACACTAATATTATTTTAAAATCCAACTTCTTAATACCTAAGTGCAAAAATCATATAACTAAACTAGACTACCTGCAGATACATTTACTTCTTCCCGTTGGCACATAAAAACACTGATAAAGGATACGTTATCAGTGTATCAAGAATGTGTTTGCCTGCTGTCTTAACCTAATTTTTGGGAATATTCCATAAACTAACGCATTAAAATGCATTAAAATATATATTAATATAGAATTGTTTACATACTATGCAATTAGATTAGACTGTACTCTCCTCTATAGTACCCTATATTATTATCTAATATACAACGTGTTTATATATCAACATCCCATCGGATCTGGATGAGCGCCGGTTGGATGTAATATACGCACACAAACCCAATTTGACGGAGATCTATATGATTATTTGTATCTTATGGCAATTTAAGTCGGTCTCATAGGGGTCATTTTTATGGGAACTAGGTCTAGAAATGTTTACCAACTTGAATAGCGTTCATGCTATGGCCGAAAGAAGCTTGTATACAAAATATCATCAAAATGTATGCATATTTGTGACCTGAAGTTTGATTACAACGTTTGCATGGACACACAGGCGAATGGACAGAAGGACGGGCATTGTTAAATCGAGAAAGTGATTCTAAATCGATCGGTGTAATAAGATGTGTTTAGGTCAAATATTTGTGGTAGTTACAAACATCAGCACAAAGTTATTATACCCTAAGCACATGGTGGTATAGCGTATAAATATCGTAATTATTGCGATATTCTAATTAGTCATTAAATATATAGAACAATTTGCAAAAAAAATTTTTTTTCAAAACTTACCCATGAAAAACCAATGGAACCAATAGCACTGCTTAACATATCACCCAATATGGATGGAAATGAATTTCCCGAAGGAAAGTAGGCAAAAAACTTTGGATGATTCCAATGAACCACTCCCGGCATAACTTTATTTTCAAAATCTTCCAAAACATCATCAAACTTTTCGGGTTTTAAAGGAGCTTCATCTATAAAGAAAAAAAACCAAATTCAAAATTAACAATTAATTTATACTAGCAGATTCCAGCGATCAAAATTCGAGTGCATTTTCTAGGCAACTTTATTTCTCAACTTAGCCAATTCACAAACCAACAGTTTTTTGGTTTATTATTATTGTGAATGAAGATAACAAACAAACTCATTAACAAATACATTAACAATTTAATAAACATAACATAGCATATCTATAAGATTAATAGGCTAGGCGATTTCTTGTGACCGATGTTTTGTTGTACCGTTTTATTCCGATTTTGACCAAACGTACATTATTTGAAAGGTATTTCTTTTTAGCCATTTTGCATATTTACAGATTTTATATTTTGTCCTTTATTTTGAGTAAATTGCATTTAAAGTTGCTACTAACATATACATAAAATTATACTTATGCTATGTGTGTTTATTCATACGATGACTTTTAGTTTCATGTCTTTTTTTAATCTGCTTTAGTTTATTTTTCGCATTAAGAAAAATATATGAACTAATGTAAATTTAAATTATTTTTTTTTATTTTTCAATTCAATTTATTTATTTGTTAATTATTATTTACATTAATTCATTATAAGATTTAATCTTTTTACACATAATAATTTATCACAATTTTTCACACTATATACAAAAACCTATTTAATATTTAAATTATTAAGAGTAGAATCTTTAGAATATCTAATCAGATAGCAGAACGTATTTAAAAGTTTTAAGTTAAAACATATTCAGTTTAAAGAGCTGTACGCAGTTGTTAAGGAATCTTAAACGAAAATTTTCATATATTTCTTAAAGAAAAAAAAGCACAAAAGTACCTCTCAGTGCAACGCTAGCAATCAGCTGTTTTCTGTCAATTATTAAGAATTGTGAAATTGAAAACAAATCAATTATTCGGTTCTGCTTTATTTGGCCTGCTAAACGCTTTTTAAGCTCAGTATCAAAATTACCCATCCGCTTCTTATTTTTCTTTGCCGAATTTTGTTTGTTTTTTTCCATGTTTGCAACTGAAAAATAACTTTTATTTTTTTTTTTTAGCATATTACATTTTGTTTATGCTTACCTCTCCTGTCAAAATTCCGTTCAGAAAGAACGAAAAATTTGATATTCCTGTTCAAAGCCTGGGTTGCCTAACCTAATTTACGTAAAATAAAGTAGTAAAAACAATACTACTTTTTTAAAAAGCTGCAGACTATCAACAGAAATTTTTTGACAGAAAAATTCCTTAAGCATTTCTGAAGCGTTTTTTTATGTGAAGTTTTTGATTCCTTAGCAAGCTGCATGCATGCCTTAAAGAAATTATGCATAAATATTAAATAAAATAAATAAAAATTCTTGATCTCACTGAAGTGGCCACTTCAAAGTACGAAAAAGAATAAAACGTAACAAGAAATAAGAAATGAGTGTAAAGAGAAATATGAAAAAGTCTTGAAAACAGAAATCGTGTCTTTTGGTTTACCCCTCTTGCTTCTCTGCACCGTTCGCCTACATACAAAAAAACACGTCGAAAAACAACGTCGTCAAAAGTCGCCGTGTAAACACAGCCTTAACGTGTTTGTAATAAAAATGGGTTTGTTTTTTGTGTTGATTTGTGAATTGGCTATAATTGATTAGCATACCTTTCTTTAGGATCTTTATTTAATGAAAAAATAAAATTTCCTATAATTTGCACTCGAATTCGAGGGCTGGAATCTGCTAGTGTTTAATATTATGTCTATGTTAGTAGCAACTTTAAATGCAATTTATTCAAAATAAAGGAAAAATTTTTAAAATCTGTAAATCTGGTGAACAGCTGAAAAGAAATACCTTTCAAATAATATACGTTTGGTCAAAATCGAGATAAAACGGTAGAACAAAACATCGGTAACAAGAAATCGCCTAGCCTCTTAATATTATAGATTTAATAAACACAACATAGCATATGTTTAATATTATGTATGTGTTAGTAGCAATTTACTCAAAATAATGGAAAAAATTTTAAAATCTGTAAATCTGGTGAACAGCTAAAAAGAAAAACCTTTCAAATAATATACGTTTGGTCAAAATCGGGATAAAACGGTAGAATAAAACATCGGTAACAAGAAATCGCCTAGCCTATTAATATTATAGATAGAAATTGTTCAAATAAGTTTGAAAAAAAAGAAAAAATATAAATGACTAACTAAAATACGAAATGGCAATGAAATCTTTCAAAATATTTACACCTACTAATTTAATTTACAGAGACTATAATTCAATTCACGCTTTTTCCTATTTGATCTTCTGAAAGTAACATCATGATCTTATTGAACAAATCTAAACAAAAAAAATATATATTAGCACGAGCATTTATCTACATAAATACACATTGTTTGAGTATTTGTTGTAGAGGGAGTAAGTAAATTAAAAATAATTAAGTAGTCGGTCATTAGGTATTTTGATTGTTGTTGTTATTTTGGCAAAGTGTTAAGAAATTTGTTTATTTTGTTAATTTCGAGAGAGCCAGAGAGATGTACAGGTGTTATTGGGGGTGTTTTCTAGTTGAACAGTGATATTTATTTGTTTTAAAATTTTTGTTTATACGATTTTTTTTCTTAAAATTTAATATTTGTTTTTTTTTTTTTTTAAATTAGCACTGCTTTATATCCAAAATTATGTTTAAAAAAACTAACTATAATTGATTTTGTTTTGCCACTTTTTATAATCAACTTGTTTATAAATATTTTTCCCAAAAAAAACTTGTATGTTTAACGTTAGATTTTTTTTTAAATTCCAAATGATGAACACAAGTTGGCAACGCTAATTTTAAATGGCATGTGTACTTTGAACTTTATTGTCAATAATGCTCTTTTTTAGAATTACGTTTCAAATTTCAGTATGCGAATTAATTTTGGAATTTTGGAATTTACATATTTTACTTTTAGTAGTTTTTTTTTTCTAAGTAGTGTTTAAAACATTTCTGTTAGAAAAGACGGCTTTGTTTGTAAACCCTGTGCTAATGTATGTAACTACCAAAAATTTCTGATCAAGACCCACCATTGATTATACCGATCGATTCTGAATCATTTTCTGAGTCTATTTAGCGATGTCCGTCCGTCCGCCCTTCCGTTTGCCTGCCCATGTGTCCATGTAAACCTTGTAATGAAACTACAGGTTGCAAGTAAGAATATATTTTATTGAAATTTTGTATACAAGCTTTTATCGGCCATAGGACCACCGCTATTGAAATTGGTGCATGTTCAGGACTTGTCCCCTACAAATGAACGCCATGCCTTAAGATTCAAATTATCATATAGATTTCGGTGAAATTTGGTTTGTGTGTGTTTATCACAATCACTAGTCCAAAAGTAAGCTCTGTAGAATACAGAAATCTATCAAAAAACAAAAATATTGCACAAATTTTTCCCAAATTTCATTTGCATATGTTTTTGCAAATGACTTTACTAGATATGGTCAGAATCGGTTCATTTTTTGACCTAGTCCCCATATAAAAATAGCATCCGATGCGAACTATTTCATATCTGCCGGAAAATAAAAAATAATAACAATGCCATTCAAATTTGGTTTATGCTTATTTTCTATATTCAAGTAGTTAAACCTAAAACTCTTTTTCCAAACGCAAGATATATAGTGCCCGGTATCGTATAGTCGGTCTAAACCGATTATAACTTTCATACTCGTCATTATTTCATATCTATAATATTAATAGGCTAGGCGATTTCTTGTGACCGATGTTTTGTTCCAGCGTTTTATCTCGATTTTGACCAAACGTATATTATTTGAAAGGTATTTCTTTTTAGCCGTTTTGCAGATTTACAGATTTTAAAATTTTTTCCTTTATTTTGAGTAAATTGCATTTAAATTTGCTACTATAAACATACATAAAATTATACAATGCTATGTGTGTGTTTATTTAATTTGTTAATGTGTTTGTAATAAAAATGAGTTTTTTTTTTGTATTGATTTGTGAATTGGCTATAATTGATTAGCATACCTTTAGGGTCTTTATTTAATGAAAAAACAAAATTTCCTACAATTTGCACTCGAATTTCGAGGGCTGGAATCTGCTAGTAAACATAAAGAGCTTAATAAACCTTAAACCTTATTGTTTAAAATATTCGTAAAAATTTTTCCCATTCGATTTGTTAAAAAGTGAAGTATGCATTCCAAAAGAATTTCTTAACTTATTTTGTTTATTTTTCTTCAATTCTAAATAAATTTATAAACAAAAAAAAAATATTCTTTCATTTTTTTTAATGAATTTTTTCACTTGCAACTATAACTTATTATCTTAATAATTTAGAAAAACAAAAATAATATATAAAACCTAAAGAAAAATTTTTAATAGCCACAATTTCTTGGGCATGAATAAATTTTGTATGTCCGTACAAAGTGATTTACGTTTCGGAAAAATTCAGCCAATAAATAACTATATTGTTGTTTAACAGTTTGTTGTTCCTTTTTGATTTTTTCCGTTCATCCAGTAAATTTAATTTAATCAGTCAGAAAAGAAATTTCACATAAAAATCTACACAAACTAAAAGGCCAACCTACGCCTTACTCTAATTTGTTTATATATTTGTTGAATTTACTTTGTAAATAATTGTTTATATTTAAACGGTTTTTATGTTATGTAAGTTTTTTTTAACTATATACTCATATTTACCCCCATTATTGGTCATAAAAACCTACATTAAAAATACAGGAATAGCCATTCATTAAATATGCGCTTTGAATTTAAAAAAAAGTATATATATTTTTAAAATATAATCGAAATTGATTTTTTTAAAGAAATAAGTATTTAATTTAATTTCAAAATAATTATATCCTATGCTATTTTTTTACTTTACCTTTCGTCTCGTCTATCGTTCGTTTTACATAAACAAGCTCTTTATTTCATCTATTTTGCAGTACAGTTGCATTTTAAATAATTGCACCACGCAATTTTTCCCAAAACAGTTTTTATAAGTGGTGACAAAAAATGTTTAGTATTTCTCGATAACTTAAAGCGATTATTTAAGAATGCATCGTATTTCGAGATATCAAAAAACACTTGAAAACACACAAAAAACACACTAAAATATGTGGGTTTTCACTGATAGTTTCCGTTTAAAAGTCATAAAAATATTACATATAGAATTTTTCATTCAATGTTGAGTAAATATTTTACAAAATGCAATAAAAACATTGGTTCTTTTAACAGATAACATATACTAGTGGTGAAAAGAGGTTTTTTGTTTGGAAATTGGGTAAAGAATAATTTTAACTAGTATAGCCCAGCACTCGAAATTCAAGAGAAAATTCTAGGAAATATTATTTCATTCAATTTTTTTTTTCATCGTTTTTAATATGTATATTAGGGTGACAGCCGGTTTTTTTTGCAATTTTAAGAAGTGCGGGTCGGATTATTGTGACACTGGATCAAAATTTGACATTTGACCTTATTGAGGGACAGTTTATAGTGTTTCAATTTAATCTTAACTTACAAGATTGAGAACATACATATATCAAGTAGTATAATATTTTGACAAAAGATATTTGAAATATGAAAACACCAAAAAGATTTAGCCTGAAAGTTGAAAAAGTATGAAAAATCAAATTTTTCTTTAAATCCGCTGAAATAAAATCGCTGCCCTCGCCAAGTTAAAAAGAGGATACCTACAATATTTGGCATGTTTAATCACAAATATTTTTTTAATAAGATCTTAAAGTCCGATCGTTGATTTGAAAAAATTTCTTGAACAAAATTTTTTAAAAAGTAAAATTGGAGATTTTGAAATAGTGCTAAAAAATACGTACCATTTTGACAATAATTTAGAACGGCATAAGAATAGACGAGATGCAAATACTTTACATTAGATCATTTTGGGATCAGGAGAAAGCAAAAATGTTGTTGTTGTAAATTATTTCAATGGCTTTAAAAATGTGAGCTCGATTTTCTTAATCAAGTGGGCTGCGGCGCATTTATTGCCTGGGTAACTTGATATAACTTGGCTGTTTTTCAACCGATAATAGATTTTTTTGTTTTTATTAGAAAGATAATTGAGTCTAGGTTTATTATTATTATTTAATTGAAACGCAATTATAATATCAAAATTTTTGTGAAAAATGATTTTTTTGATAATTTTTACATATAAATGCATATTTTTTTAGCTCAAATTTTGAGCACTAAAGTTTTAGATCCAGTGTCACAATATTCCGACCCACAAGTCTTGAAATTCGAAAAAAATGGCTGTCACCCTAATGTATATATTATATATAAAATTTATGAATATTTAAACGAGCTTAAAGGTATGCTAATCAACTTTAGAAATTCACAATTCAACACAGGGCGTGTGATATATAATTTAAATCATTCGCATTAACAGGATGTAACAAATTATTTTAAATACAAGATTTTTTACCCGAAAGGTAGTCTAAATAATAGAAAAAATTCAAACTGAAACAAATTAAACAAAAAACGGCCGAGTTATTACGTTGTAACTAAGACCTAACACGTGAAAGTGAAAATTCAAAATATGTAATTGAATTAAAAGAAAGTATAGCAAAAACTGCGGAGATTACAATTGAAACTCGTCACCAAATTGTTTCCCTACACAAAATTGGGAAAACAAATTCAACAGTTGCAAAGGAGCTGATAGTATCGCGTTGAACCGTGGACTATATTGTGAAAAAATTCACAGAGGATGGTACAATAGCGAATAAAAATTCATGATCACTGGATTAAGAATTGTGGATCTGAAATTCATATTTCAGTAAAATGATGACCCAAAACATACAGCAAAAATTTGTAAGCAGTATTTAGAGACCCAGGAAAGTGCTGGAACCTGTAAAGTTATGGATTGACCACCACAGTCACCTGACTTCAGTTCTACAAAGTTGATGTGGGATGAATTGGACAAGAAGATTGGAACCAGATCACTCCAAAAATTTTGAAATATTTGATTCAAAGGTGATAAATTGTAGAATGTAGTTTCTAAAAAATATGTATGTAAATAGTAAAAGTAAATAATATAGAATATATGTTTCAGCAGAGTTCAGAAAAAATCACACATTGAATAAAAAACACATATTTTTATTTTGATATCAATTATGTGTGTTTCTAAATTTTGTACGGTGCCGAACACAATCATGATTGTGCTTCGTTTTAATATTTCGTTATGTATACGAACATGTTTCTATCACGTATTTTTTGTTTCGAACACACATAAACCACACAGGTTCGAGTGTAGCTTTATTTTAAGTTCGTGTTCTTGCACGTGTACTGCTAAAAAACCCTTTTGCATTATAATAATCCACCGTCTTACCCTCAATTGATTCTTCGTAACAATTCCCCACAAAATTCAACTCAATCGTTCCATAATCACCATATTCGCTTGGTTATCACCGGGTTACTTCAGGCTATTCAATAAATTGAAAAAAAAAACCACTCTATGGACACTGCTTTGAAGGCCATTCCGGCAATACACTTTAACGATTTTTTTGAAGATTGGAAAAATCGTTAGCATAAGTGTATTGTATCAGAGGGAGATTACTTTAAATGCGATGCAATTGATTTTTTATATTATTACAAAAGTTACCTTTTCATTTGAACATAATTTTAGGAGATAACGGAATATTTCGATTTAAAAATTATAATTTAATTTCTAGCAATTTTTAGCCCATGACGTATTTTAAATTTTATGAATTTTTAAAAGAAACACTCCTTATAATTTAATGAGTGTTACGTTCATATAAGATAGTCTAAAAATTGTATATCTCCAACTTTATTTGAATAAAAGATTGTCACTTTTGAGAGTTACAAACATCAGAGAAAACTTAAAATACTCTATAGTGATGTAGGGAACACAAATCTAAAATCTGACTTCTAAATAAATCCCAAAGTAGTTTCCATTTCATACTGAATTTCATTTCATACTGCTGAGTAAATCTTTTGGTAATTAAAATACCAAAGAATGAAAGTCCAATTTGTATAAAATTTGTTTTAATTTATTGTACAACTAAACGTGGGAAATAAGGCGTATTTGTTTAAAAAATTTACATTGCCATTAATCAATTTAATGTGTAAACAAATTAATATGTGAAAACTTTTCATTAACAATGTAATAATATGCAGTTAGTTGAAACAAAATAAATATTAAATAATCTAACCCATAAAAACAAGGTTTTTATTAAAACTCTTTCTTTCCTTATGCATATGAGTTTTGAATCTCTCTCTGTGCGTGACTTTGGGTGACTATTTTAAAATTAATCTTTGCTCACAACCAGTCTATGGATCAAGTTTCAGATTGATTGGATGAGGGGAATGGGGTTTAAATCACTCCGTGACTGTGTGTGACTATCTTATAATTAATCTTTGGCCACAACAAGTCTATGGATCAAGTTTCAGATTGATTGGATGAGGGGAAATGGGGGTTTAAATCACTCCGTGACTGTGCGTGACTCTGCGCGACTATGTCAAAATTAAATGGGTTTTAAATCACTCCGTGACTGTGCGTGACTATACGTGTCTCTGCGTGTACCCTAAAATTAATGTATGGTCACTACAAGACTATGGGCCAAGTTTCAGATCAATTGGATGAGGGGGAATGGGGTTGCCCCATGGCAGACAAACAAACAGATAGACAGACTGACAGAGAATATGAGTTAAAAGAAAGCGTTTAAAAAACAATAAATTTAACATGTAAGAAAAACATTGTTTTAATCAAATTTTATCAATATTGTCAGAGTTTTATTAAAATCGATAGAATTTTTTTTATTGATTTAGAAATTTATTCCGTTCATTGATTTTTTTTTTTGTATTTAATTAAAGACACTCCCAATATTTTCAATACCACAACTAAAATTTGTATGAACACAAAAAAAAATTGTCCTTAAAGGTTTCTTTATAAATTTATATAGAAAGTTTAAAATTATTCCACAGAAAATTAACATCTACAACTTATGAAATATTCGTATAAATTTTTTATTTAAAATTTAAACTTTTTAAAACTTTTCGTTTTGTAAAATGAGCCAGTTGTTATTGTTTTAATTTTTTCTATTGTACCTTTACAATTTATCAGTAAACAAATAAAAACTAAAACAATAAATATAAAAAAGGGTAAATTCTTCTTACCCGGCATTATTTGTTTTAAATATCCAGGATCTAATGTTGGTGCCACATCACGTTCGCCGATATTTTCGGCATAATTGCAAATGTAATCGATCATTTCTTTGCCATGTTTTCTAAAATCTTCCACATTCATGTTTGTTGGATTTTTCTTTTTGTCAAGTTAAGAAATAATAATAATTTTTATAACTTAATTTTAAATAGCCTCTTAAATTTGTTTCTAAATACTTGTTCCACTGTTACTTATAACTTAACAAAAAAAAAAAAAAATAAATTCTTTAATTTGTTTAATATTTTTTTTACAAGATTCACTTTATTTTATTTCACTGAATTTTTCTTTTCAATATAAATTTTTCTTTCGATTCAAATTTTCTTCTTTTATTTTTTATATTATTTTTTAAATCAAATTGTGGTTTTATCCGTTTGAACGTTCAATTTATATATTTTTTTGTACTACCACCATCGACGTTTCTTAACTGAATGATCGTTTTTCACAAAACAGAAAGCTTTATATTAAATTTCAGTTGTGTGAAATTTTGTAAAAAAGCACACTGTTCGATTCTCTCTCATTTAATAAGAAACATACAGTAATGGACAAAACTTTTATTAAACATGTTTGGTCCAAAGTCCTATTATTGGTTAAGCAAATAAAATCACAGTCTGTTAACTTAACTATAAACAACACTTGTATTGTTTTTAATTTATAAATTTTACCTCATTTAAACATAAATCATACTTTTGAGGGCTTAAACAGTTTGTAAGAGGTTTTTTATCAGATAAAATTTTGTAAATACATTTTTTTATAAGCCTTATAATAAATTTGTAACATTTTTATATTGTTTATATTAAAAATGTAAATTTAACAGAAAAGATACGCATTCATATGGCCATTTTGTCATTTTCTGTTGAAGGTCTGTTAAGGTCTTTTAAGGTTTTAAAAGCGAAAAAAGGCGTGTTGTCATATTTTTTTTTGAAGATATGAATAGTGTTGGATTATTTATTTCATATAAGAATCATTGAAAAAAATTTCAGTTAAAAATTTTTATAAATAAGTCCGTGACAGCGAATCTCCGGAGGCGCCCCAACAAAAAATTGTTTTGCGGTGAACATCATAACTCGTTACCGGATCATGTGAAATAGAAAAAATCGAAATGCGTTTAAAAGGTGGCATGTTTCCCGAGGTAATCACGAAGAGTTTTTATTTTTTTTTTTATTTTTGGCAGCATTTTGAAGTGAAAGACACGATTTTCGGTGAATTTGTTGTTAAAAAATGGGGAAGAAAATGGAAAATAAAAAAATAAAATTCAAAAGAATTGTTCAAGTAGATTTTGAGTAATGATGTTCACAAACTTCAAACACGTTATTTGTGAGAAAATCGATTTAAAGTTTTTTAAAAACTGATTTATATACGGTATGAGGCCGGTCGCTGGAAATGCTGTATCTTCCTTAGTTTTGCTCCGATTTACTTGAAATTTTAACACAACACTCTCGACATCTTGTACATTCAGAAAAAGAAATGCAAAAAGGGGTTTTAAAACCTTAAGGTATGCTTCACAATTCGTCTCATTTTAAATGAAGAAAATAAACTCAACACATTAACACAAATATTAACAAATTTAATAAACACACACATAGCATTGTATAATTTTATGTATGTGTTAGTAGCAACTTTAAACGATCATCACTTCAAAAAATGTTCCAGACGATGAAAATCTGTAAGTCTGGCTCACAGCTAAAAAAAGAAATACCTTTCAAATGATAAATTTCTTATCAAAATCTGGGTAAAACTGTGAAACTTACATCGGTGACAAGAAATTGCCTAGCCTATTAATATTATAGATACTAAAATTTTAAAAATTTTCCAAACATTTACATCTAAAATATTTATTTTTTAATTTTTTGAAGAACCCTGAAATAAATTATATTTTTAAAGCCTAACCAACCCGTTGCGGTGAATTTCAAATAATATTGACAGCAAATTAACCACACTGACAATAAAATTAGTTTAATTTCATTGCGGAGTTTCTCGTAATCTAATTTTTCAACTCTCATTCTCTCTCTAGTGTTGCCATATTTTTACAAAATTACTGTGGTGAATAAGAACTTTGTAAACAGAAGGCATATGTTTTAGATGTTTGTGTAAATAATAAAAAAAATTAATTAAGTAAAAACTAAAACTAAAAGGGAACGTTTAATAGTATGACTCTTTGCTTGGATTCTCATTGAATTGGTTTCACAGCAAAGGTATACAAATTAACTTTTCACCAAACAAACTATCTAGTGCTTTTGGTTACTGATGAGGGTTGGTGACTCTTCCCGAAACAGCTGTATAAACTGTCATGAAAATATATATCAATTTTTGAAACAAATGTGCAAATGTTGATCTGATCTTGAGCCTGAAAAAAATTTACAAACTCAATCATTGAAGAGATCAAAAACAATATTTTTAAATTTGTATAAATATAAAATAAAATAAAAATCAAGTTTTATGTAAATCATTTAATTTCACGTACACCAAGCAGATATTAAAGAAAAAAGAGGGGAATTTTATTCTCTTAAATAATTAAAAGAAATCTTGGAGAAATATATACATATAAATATATACAAGTACATAAAGAGTTAATAATAAAATTGACCATTTTTTCGGTCGATTGTAAATTGTTCGCAACAAGAAAGCGGCCCGCACCGGTCTCGTTGTGTTCATACTATTAAAGTAAAATGTTAACATAACAGAACTTAGCAGAAAGTGACAGAAGGTACGTAATAACCACGGAAACTAGAAATATTAAAAAATGCCTTATTAAACGGAAAGTAAAAATATGTTCGTACAAAAACATAATTTTCTGATTTTCAATTGATAATTTCTAAAACAATTAAAAAAGCAACAACAAAAATTACCAAAATAGAACTAATAGAGGGTAATTAGACGGGGGCTTTTTAGCCTGGCTTTTTGTTCACTTCTCTTTTGAAGATGCTACGAAAATTCCCGTACATTTACATTGTGCGTTTTTGGTTGCAACTACTCTTCATTTTTAACGTTTATTCTGTCAATCTTTAATTTTTTCATTCGACACAAATAAACAACTTAAGAACCATATTGTATTTTTTAATTACGTGAAAAAATTATTATTATTTTATTATTATTTTTTTTTTAAATTTAAATGGTGCTTAATAAAATCACTTTAAACGTATTTTTTTCAATGGCGGATTATAAAATCACTTGTCACTTTGTTAAGACTAGAATAAGAATAAAACAACTTGTCAAGAAAACAAAAGAGTGAGAAGGAAATGCCAAAAAAAAAAATCCTCAAAAACAGAAAATGAAACTTTTTCTACCCCACTTGCTTCTCTACGAACACGAAACGCAAGCCTTTTCACGCAGCGTGTAAACTCAACGTATAAATCCCCTCATAGTTTCTGAAATTCAATCAATAACTTCTCAAATACATTTGTTAAGCCCAAAATGCATTGAATAGTTTCTATATTACTATGGGAAATCTTTAAATCTGAATTTCCACGGTAAAGGTCATACGAACTGGTCCTAGGATCTGTTTAAGGTTGCCAGATCTCTTATATATGAAAATCTGAGCGTCCCAGAGCAAAATACTTGAAGAAGTGAATTTTCTTATCAAAGGCGTTAAAACCAGAGTTTAGAAAAAAACACACACTGAATAAAAAACTCATACATATATGTAAACAAACATAGCTCAGGCCAACAAACACATATTTTTATTTTGATATCAATTATGTGTGTCTCTAAATTTTGTACGGTGCCGAACACAATCATGGCTGTGTTTCGTTTTAATATTTCGTTATGTACACGAACATGTTTATATCACGTATTTTTTGTTTCGAACACACATAAACCACACAGGTTCGAGTGTAGCTTTATTTTAAGTTCGTGTTCTTGCACGTATACTGCTAAAAACAGAACATGTTCTTGAACGCGTACATCTAAAAATTAAAACATTATCCACTCGCGATCGGAAAAATCTGATACACCCCTATAAAAACGACATCCACTATAATACACACAGTACAGTACAGTACACGTGCAAGACCATGAACTTAAAATAAAGCTACACTCGAACCTGTGTGGTTTGTGTGTGTTCGAAACAAAAAAATACGTGATAGAAACGTGATGTGTGCATTTTCTGAACCTTGGTTAAAACTAACTGTTTACAATACAATAAATTATGAAAAATCTTTACATATAACCGTTTCAAGCTAAGTGTCCCATCGAGTTAATATTTTTAAAAACACATTTTTTACGTTTGAAATGACGATGCGGCCGTAGAAGATGTGTGAAAGTTGAACTTAGAACGTGTAAAACAAATTGTGTTGTTTTTTTTCAGCAGGAGTAACCGATACACTAAACAAAAATATGCTCTTATAAATTAAAATTTTCCCAATTGCCGAGATTTGGTTGAAAGCTAGCCAAAATTTCAGGAATCGACACTGCATTTTTGACAGTTTTGATGTATTTTCTAGTTTGTGGCTAAATTTGATGCTTAAAAAATCACATTTCGAAACAAAGCATTGTAAACAAGAATACGTTATGTTATAAAGACTAAAAAATATAAAACTCAATAAAATAACTAAAATAATTTATCGAAACTAATGAATTAAACTACTGTGAATTTTAACTTAATTTTTGTAAATAATTTTTTTGGTTTTTAAATAAATAAATAAAATCTAAAAATATTTCTAACGCAAAATACAGAACCATAATGTTATAAAAAAAAAACTTATTTTTGTTTAAGAAATATCCATTACTTTTTAATTTCTGGATTTTTGCTTAATTTATAAATCTTATGTTTTATATCAGCTGTACCAAACAAAATCTCATTAGCATGTGTACGCTAGCGTGGCCCTTAATAAAAAAAGTGTTCAAACTGTCGGTCTCACCCCCGAGAAATATGCGAATAGCAAAAAAACTGAGAAATACAAAGTTTTGGGCCAATCAAAAAACGTTTAGTCGTGGCGCAAAGCGATTGAAAATTTCAAGTGTGTTTATATGGGGAAAATATGACTTTTTTTCAGATTTTACAAAATTTCGTTCTATTGTTTAATTCTTCCGACAAGCTGTTATACAATTCAGGATCAGTATTAAATTATCCCTTCAAGAGGCTATAAAACATAAAAATCGAATAAAACCTCGCCAAGAAATAGCAAATGCCCCAGACCACTTTTGTGCCAAAAAAAACTAGGTCATGAAATTTTATGGCATTTTTTTCAACTTTGAGAAATTGATTAAAGCCATCATTCTTTTTTGGTCTCCATATTTGTAAGTACTCAGATATGAAGTACTGTTTTATTACCACGTTGTTAACCTATTGGCCATTGAGACCGAAAATTGGAAATTTTTTTTAAAAAATTTTTAAAACTCCTTTTTCAAGTTTGAAAAAATTTTCTTAAACAAAATTTAAAAAACTGAATCTATCACTTTGTGGTTTTATTAAATACATGTAGCAGATTAACTGTGTGAATTTTTAAGTAAATCCCTCTACCACAATTTTTTTGACAAGGATTTTATTTTTGCGGATTTCGAGAAAAATTGGATTTTTGTGAAATATTCTGTAAATGTACTCTTTCTAAATACTTTGTATCAAAAATTCATCACTTTTCTACTTTTAAATGTCATATTTTATCTCAATAGCCTAGGGTTTTGGAAAAAAATAATATGACTCCATTAACCCTTTTGGAATTGGGGTCACATATGACCCCAAACTAATAAAAGACAATTTATGCAAAAAATTCAAATATTTTCCAAGTGCTGTCCAATTTTTAGATACGACGCTTAAAATGTAATAACCAAATGTGTAGAAGTTTCGTTCCAAAAATTTGGGATAAATTCGAGAACGTTAACCCATTATTTGCCAAGGCCAGCTTTGGATTTTAAGATATTTTAAAATAAAAATGACCTAAAACGAGTATTTCTAATAAACTCGTTGATACCACTATTTAGAATTTAAGAAAAATAATTCAGTTAATTTTTATTTATTTAACCCTTCAGTGCTCCTGAGATCAAAATTATCCATTGTGATTTATCTCTGGTGTAATTATCTGCTTATTGCTCGCGAATATAAATTAAAACAACTTAGGTCATATGTCTAAAATTAGGACGTTTTTTGAAATTCACTTTGATTCAATTTTTTAATTTATTCCATTAAGAGTAGTATTAATTTAATATTACCTTTTATATATATTATTATATTTGAAATTTACTTTTATTTAATAAACTATTTAAACTGGGAAATAAAATGGTAGAAATTTCAAAACATGTAGGTGACATTGAAGATAATATAAAGCGACCGATTATAAAAAATCAAAATATGTCAACCATTATAAGTAATGGCATCTTCACCGATTGACCTCAAAATTTCTTTTTGGCGTTTTTATCAATATCCACCAAATTGGTGGGTGAGACAGCAACAAATTCAACTATTACTTTATTACATAAAGTAATTTTATAACAAATTTGGTTAAAAGTTGTTTAAATTTATATTCGCGAGCAATAAGCAGATAATTGCAGCAAAGATATATCCAATGTATTATTTTGATCCTAGGAGCACTGAAGGGTTAAATAAATAAAAACTAACCGAATTATTTTTCTTAAATTCAAATAGTGGTTTCATCAAGTGTAATAAAAAAACTCGTTTTAGGTCATTTTTATTGTAAAATATCTTAAAATCCAAAGCTGGCCTTGGCAAATAATGGGTTAGCGTTCTCGGATTTATCCCAAATTTTTGGAACGAAACTTCTAAACATTCGGTTATTACATTTTAAGCGTCGCATCTAAAAATTGGATAGCACTTGCAAAATATTTGAATTTTTTGCATAAATTGTCTTTTATTAGTTTGGGGTCATATGTGACCCCAATTCCAAAAGGGTTAATGGAGTCATATTATTTTTTCCAAAACCCTAGGCTATTGAGATAAAATATAACATTTAAAAGTAGAAAAGTGATGAATTTTTGATACAAAGTATTTAGAAAGTGTACATTTACAGAATATTTCACAAAAATCCATTTATTCTCGAAATCCGCAAAAATAAAATCCTTGTCAAAAAAATTGTGGCATAGGGATTTACTTAAAAATTCGCACAGTTAATCTGCAACATATATTTAATAAAATCTTAAAGTAATAGATTAATTTTTTTTAATTTTGTTTAAGAAAGTTTTTTCAAACTTGAAAAGGGAGTTTTAAAAATTTTACCAAAAAAATTTCCAATTTTCGGTCTCAATGCGCAATAGGTTAACAACGTGGTAATAAAAAAATACTTCATATCTGAGTATTTATAAGTATAGAGACCAAAAAAGAATGATGGCTTTAATCAATTTCTCAAAGTCGAAAAAAATGCCATCAAATTTCATGACCTAGTTTTTTTTTGCAGAAAAGAGGTCTGCGGCATTTGCTATTTCTTGGCGAGGTTTTATTCGATTTTTAAGTTTTATAGCCTCTTGAAGGGATAATTTAATACTGATCCTGAATTGTATAACAGCTTGTCGGAAAAATTAAACAATAGAACGAAATTTTCGTAAAATCTGAAAAAAAGTCATATTTTCCCCATATAAACACACTTGAAATTTTCAACCGCTTTGCGCCAGACTAAACGTTTTTTGATTGGCCCAAAACTTTGTATTTCTCAGTTTTTTTAACTATTCGCATGTTTCTAGGGGGTTAGACCGACAGTTTGAACACTTTTTTTTTCCTCCATATAACGAAGGGCCACCCTAGTGTACGCGGTACTAGATTTTTGTGGAATATCTTGAGATTTCAAACCAATGTTAACTCTGTAATGTATGAAGATTTATTTGTAATACATTTTTCAGTTTTTTTCAAGTTTTATAAGTATGATACGAGGGCGGTTCCAGAACAAACCGGATTGACAAAGAAAGCACAAAAAATTTCGAAGCATTTTCTTTATTTCTCAACATAATCTACTTTTAGCTCGAAACACTTTTCCCAGCAATATTCAATAGCTCCAATACCCCATTTATATTAAGAACTGTCTAGCTCCTTAAAATAACCATCCACCGCAGACTCCTTCTTTTCATTGTTGACAAATTTTTTGCCACCGAGCCATTATTTAAAGTTTGTAGATATAAAATAATCCGAGGGAGCTAAATTTGGCGAATAAGATACGTGATGAAGCAATTCGAACTTTAATTCATGGATTTTGGCCATCGCAATAGTGTATGTGTGACTTGGTGCATTGTGTTGATAAAACAACACTTTTCTCGCCAAATGTGCGCCTTTTCCTTAATTTCATAATTTAAACGCCGCAAAAAGTTAGCGCAATACTTGCCGTTGATTGTTTTTCCTTTTTAAAATAATCAATAAAAACTATCCCACTCGCATCACAAAAAAAAAGTCAAAACCTTGCCTGCAGAGGCGATAGTCTTTGCTTTCTTTCGAAACGATTCCCCATTTCAATCAACTGTTTTGGTTTCATTGCGTTGAAACATCGCCAAACACTCTATTGAAACATTTTTACGACGCCTTCTCATCTCCAAATTTTCGGTCAATATGCAGTGCAAGCACTTTTTGAAATGCCGTATCATTTCAGCTAACTCACGCACCTTCAGCCGACGATTATTCAATACCATTTAGTGGATTTTCGTAAGCATTTCTGACGTGGCCACCTCAATTTGTCGATCACTTCGGTGTTCATCTTGACAGCTCGTACGGCCTCGTTTGGTTGGACTGCGACCTTTCAAATGAAAGTATTGAATTACATAACACTGACCAATTTTTTTCATTTTCACAAATTTACTAGAATTGTTTACTTGTTTACATGGCACCTTGAAACTTAAAACATTTTTATAACGTTGTCACTTCTCACCAAAGAAATTTTTTCAAAAACACTCCTGCTATCTATATGCCAGGTCGGGCTAATCTGGGACCACCCTTGTATATCTCATTAATATAATATATTCTAAAGAACATATCGGATATGAGCTCAACCAGTAGTAGTTTCCATTTTATGTCGAATTTCTTACTGCTGAGTAAATTTCAATTTGTATGAAATTTGTTAATTTATTGTGCAACTAAACGTGGGAAAAAGGCGTATTTATTTAAAACATTTACATTGCCATTAACCATTTTAATGGATAAAGAAATTAATTTGTGAAAACTTTTCATTAACAATGTAATAATATGCAGTTAGTTGAAACAAAATAAATATTAAACAAGTAAAGAAATTATAGTCGGTCTAGACCGACTATACGATACCCTATACCATGGTTTAGAGACCCTATCTCTTCGGTCCAACTAATTGGATATAGAAAATAAGCATAAACCAAATTTGAGTGGCATTGTTATTAAAATTTTTGACTGTAGATATGAAAAAGTTCATATCTGGTGCTATATTTATATGGTGACTAGGTCGAAAAATGGACCGATCCTGATCATATTTGCTGAAGTCACTTATATTTTGAAAAAAATATAACCAAACTAAAGTTGAGAAAAATCTATGCAATATTTTTGTTTTCTGATAGATTTAAGTGAAGATCGGGAAGTAGCTCTATATGGGGCCTATGACTAGAATTTTCCTATAGGGATTATTTTTGGACTACTGGTTAATGGATATAATTAATATATACAAATCCAATTTGACTGAGACCTATATGATAATTTGGATCTTATGGAAATTTATGTCGATTTCATAGGGTTCATTTGTATGGGGACTAGGTCTGAACATGGACTGATTTTCACCAATTTCAGTAGCGTTCTTCCTATGGCCGATAAAAGCTTATATACCAAATTTTATCAAAATATATTCATATTTGCGACCTGTAGTTTGATTACAAGGTTTCCATGGACACACAGACGGACAGACGGTTGGGCGGACATCGCTAAATAGACTCAGAAAGTGATTCTGAGTTGATCGGTATAAAAAAAGATGGCTCTAGATCAAATATTTTTGGTAGCACAAAGTCATTATACCCAAATCATAAAAAAAGACAATAATCGAAATTTATCAAAATTGTCAAAGCTTTATTGAAATCTATAGAATTTGATTTAAAATTGATTTATAGTATGAGCTAAACCAGACCGGTGCGGTAAGTTTTTCTGTTGCGTAAAAATAAATACCCAAAAAGCAACAATGGACAACGTCGCCGTAAAATATTGTCAATATCATTGGTTCCATTTTGTTTATTCATATCTTTTTTTTTATAAAGTTTTCTAAAAGTTTTCTTCTTTTGATTTTTAAAACAATAAAATACTCTTCTTTCTTTAAAAACTATTTAGTGTAAATGAAATTAAATGAATAACATTTAAATATTGAAAATAATTTATTTTGTCGTTTCCGTAAACATTAAAAAACATGTAATATTTATATATCTGTGGTCATAAGCAATAATCGCCTAACTTGAAAATCATGCTTTCGAGAAAAATAGCTTTTTATATAAATCTAATGTGGCTTTATTACGACTTAGGTCAGAATATTTGTATTAATATCTTTTTAAAAAACAGTGTTAGAGAATTGGGGATTTCACGTAAATATAAAGCGTTTTTAGTAGAATATGATAGCATACATAGCTCAAATCGGCGAAAATCATTCTTTCGAGAAAAATAACTGTTTATATAAATATAATGGTTCTTTATTACGACTTAGGTCAGTATGTTTTCATTAATAACTTTTTAAATAAGAGTGTTAGAAAAATGGGGATTTCACGTAAATATAAAGCGTTTTTAGTAGAATATGATCGCATACATAACTCAAATCGTTCTTAAGTCGACTTAGGCGGTTATCGCTTGTGACCACAGATATAAAAAAAACACCGCAACCGTTTTTTTGTGTTTTTTATACTTCAAATATTTTCAACATAATTTTGATACGATGGAGACTATTTTGGAAAGCACTTGTGCTTTCGCTTAACAGAAGCTTAAAACTTATGCCGGATTTTCACTATGCCATATTCACTGACATCAAAAAATTGCATCAATTGACGTCATTTTGCTATTACATAATAACATTTAATTATAAACTGACAAAAAACAAACTCATGTGAGTCCGATCGCAGGAGAGATGTGTAAACACCTAGTAATAAAAGATTTTTTAATAGCACTTTCTTAAAATCAAACAGAAAGCGTATCACTTATAGCAATCAACCGCAGGGGCTCTGTTAATATAAAAATATTTATTATTAACCGGTTATTTTTTAATTTTTCGTTTTTTATTCTTTATTTTTAATTTTTCGTTTTTCATTTTTCGTTTTTCATTTTTCATTTTTAATTTTTTTTTTAATATTTCATTTTTCATTTTTTATTTTCAATTTTTAATTTTTTATTTTTAATTTTTCATTTTTTATTTGTCATTTTTTATTTTCCATTTTTAATTTTTTCCTTCATTTTTAATTTTCCAATTTTTATTTTCCTTTTTTCATTTTTAATTTTTTATTTTTCATTTTTTATTTTTCAATTTTCATTTTTTATTTTTCATTTTTTATTTTTCATTTTTTATTTTTTCCTTAATTTTTCATTTTCCAATTTTTATTTTTCTTTTTTCATTTTTAATTTTTATTTTTCATTTTTTATTGTTCAGTTTTCATTTTTTATTTTTCATTTTTTATATTTAATTTTTTATTTTTCATTTTTTATTTTTCATTTTTTATTTTTCATTTTTTATTTTTCATTATTCATTTTTAATTTTAGTTTTTCATTTCATATTTTATTTTTAATTTTTTAGTTTTAATTTTTTATTAATCATTTTTTATTTTTCATTTTCCTTTTTATTTATTTTTTTTAATTTTTTATTTTTCATTCTTCATTTTTTATTTTCCATTTTTAATTTTTTTTTCATTTTTAATTTTTCATTTTTTATTTTTTCCTTAATTTTTCATTTTTCATTTTCCAATTTTTATTTTTCTTTTTTAATTTTTAATTTTTATTTTTCATTTTTTATTTTTCATTATTCATTTTTAATTTTAGTTTTTCATTTCTTATTTTTCATGTTTCTTTTTTATTTTTCATATTTTATTTTTAATTTTTTAGTTTTAATTTTTTATTATTCATTTTTTATTTTTCATTTTCCTTTTTATTTTTTTTTTTATTTTTTTATTTTTTATTCTTCATTTTTTATTTTTCAGTTTTTATTTTAAATTTTTTATTTTTCAATTTTATTCTTATTTTTTATTTTCCATTTTTAATTTTTTTTTTTAATTTTTAATTTTTTATTTTTCATTTTTCGTTTTTCATTTTTTATTTTTCATTTTTATTTTTTTAACATTTTTCATTTTTTTATTTTTAATTTTCATTATTCATTTTTAATTTTTCGTTTTTCATTTTTCATGTTTCATTTTTTATTTTTCATTTTTCATTTTTTATTTTTCATTTTTAATTTTTAATTTTTAATTTTTAATTTTTCATTTTTCATTTTTCATTTTTCATTTTTAATTTTTAATTTTTAATTTTTAATTTTTAATTTTTAATTTTTAATTTTTAATTTTTAATTTTTCATTTTTTATTTTTAATTTTTAATTTTTTATTATTCGTTTTTTTTTATTTTTAATTTTTCATTTTTAATTTTCAGACAGGTTATCATAATATCATAATTTTTTCACCTTAAGTCTTAAGACTCACATGGTTCGCTCACATGTTACGCTTGCATGTTACGCTGTTTTTGAAATTTACCCCCCGCGCGTATAGATGTTTACACATCAAAATCAGGCTGTCAGATTGGGAAATTTATTTTGGATGTCAAATGCTGCGGTGTGTAACAAATGAAAATATATTAACAGCCGATTTCATGAAAATGACATCAAAAATAAATATTTCCATTAAAATTATATATTTAACAAAAATGGCATCTAATAAATTTGCTCTTTAGTGTACTCGTCTACACACATACTACCACAGGTACGAGTATGTTTAGCATATATGTAATTAATTACTCTCGATAATTCCCTTACGGTGATTTCTGAGAGTTTTAATGAATGAATTTTGGATTTAAGCGGAATATTTCATTTATCTTGTGCAAAATATTTACTCACAACTAAACGGAAAACTTTCATGAAGTACAATGTGTATTTTACAAATTTTCGTTTATTTCTCTTTATACATCAATCTCAAATGATGGGATAAACATGGCGTGCAATAAATTAATAAGATTAATTAAAATATTAATTGTTAATAATAAATAGTTTTTGGAAAAAAAAACAACAAAAGCAAAATAAAATAATTCCTTAAAAACAAATTATTTAAAAACATTACATTAATTTCTATGATGCGGTGGATAGTACTTGTATAGAGCTTATAGAAAGTGTTCAGAAAAATTCAAAATTAAAATTCTTCCAGTGAAATTGTTAATAGTAAGTTTAAAAAATAACCATTTTTTATATTTATTACGTTTATTGATAAATTTCTTGTCTATAAATGGTAATAAATTATTTGCATCACATCCAATCACAATTGCCAAAATCACAATTCACATTTTTTTTCTATTTGTAATGCTAAAATTATCCCTTACAATTATTTATTTATATGAGATGACGATATCGTAGTAAAATTTTGAGAAGTACAATATGAAATTGAAATTTACATGGTTATTCTGTAACTTTTTTCACTAAATGTTAACGTGATATTTTCATCAAGAACACGGCAGCGAAATTAGCTATTCTCCGTTTAAGAGAGTCATATACGTTGGAACAAAGCTCTTGGGGACACAGCACAATCCTACGGACAGTGGGCGGGCCACAAATTGATCGGGAAACCGATTATATGTCACCGGTGAGGAACTTTGGGGGTAATTTTACGATCCAAATACCGACTAGAGAAGACTGGGCCGCAGACTCTGTCATAGACAGGGCTGCAATCTCAGTGTATACCGACGGTTCGAAGATGGAGATTCATTGAGTTTTTTCGGAGAACCCCTGACAAATGTAACGATCTTCAGGCCGAGATTCACGCAATTCTCATAGCAACGTAAATAATTCTGGAGCGGGATATGGATCCAACGACCATTAATATTTTCGTGGACAGTTTTGCTACTCTCAAAACTCTAAAATCGAGTACCGTTAGATCGAAGTGTGTGAGGGAATGTATCAGGTCCCTCGACTTAATCCGGCAACACACCGTGAGGCTGATATGGGTTCCAGGACATGGTGGGGTCAAAAGAAACGAGCTGGCTGACGAATGTGCGATATTATTAATATCCTTCTATCCGAGCTGTCGAATCTTATTGAAGAGGAAGCTGATCTTGAATTAAGGACAGGGTGGACACAACTGAACTCTTGCAGAATATCACAGATACTATGTCCCTTGCCTAATCCTAAACCAAGAGAAGCACTCCTTGGAGTACTCAGTGGACACTGTGCGGTAGGGCGGATAGCTGAACACATCGAGAGCTGACTTCTGTAGGAGCTGTGTAGATGTGGACGAGGAGGAGTCAGTGCAACATTTGCTGTGTGAATGTCCCGGACTGAAGGAGCAGCACTTAGATATCTAGGCCAAAAATTCTTCGATAACCTGTGCTGCATAGTAGATCCATTCGGCGATCTTGCGGACTTCTTGAGGGAATCTGGGTGGTTTAAGAGGGACGCATAGCGTTCGAAAGAGTTCATTTTCACTTTTCTTTTTTTTTTCATAGTCTTTACGTAATCTACACATCTGTACTTTTATTCCTATCTCTACCTTCCTAACCTAACCTTCCCATTTGGTCGACAAATTAAATAACATACATTAGTTTAATTTAAAAATCCTTTTATTTCTTAAAAAAAAAAAAACAGTGGATTTATTAAATTACTTAATTTGACTAGTACTTTAATTTTAATAACGGATATTATTCGATGCTGTATTAGGACATCAATTTCTGACATCTTTCCAGTGGTATGTAATTCCATGCCTTTTGGATTTCTGCTCATAATAAATTGAAATTTGTAGCTTTCGTACGGTCTATTCGTTTGTTTACGTCGTTTACATATTCTCGATCGGGTTTAGATCAAGGGATTGGGCGGGCCATTGTACAAGATCGATTTTGTTGTCACTGAGCCATTTTTGTACAGACTTTGTAGTATATTTAGGACCATTATCTAGTACCAACTTCCATTTAAGAGGCATTTCGTCTGCTAAAATGTTTTTATATACTATTTGATTCATAGTGCCCTCTATACTCGTAATTTTATCCACTCCACACCAGGAGAAGCTTCCCCAGACTAAGACACATCCTCCCCCATGTTTCACTGTCTCAATTAGTTTTCTCACCTTCTTAAATAAAGCATTTTCCTTATAAAAAAAGATGTCGATCGGGCGATGTCCGTCTGTCTGTCTGCTGAAAACATTCTCCTGTCCGCAATAGACTTAGACTTAAAATATTCGTCATAATCTGCAGTAGTTTGTTATTGAATTTGGAGCTTTTTTTAAACCTATAAATTTCAGTTCTCGAAATTCTCAATCTAAAACTTTATATTAATTTGTATTAACAAAACTACATAGTTATTCCTAAGGCAAAATATAAAAATCAAAGATAAATAAAGGATATTTTAGTAAATAAAAAATAAATTATATTTATGCAATGCTATTGCTAACTTACAAAGTTACATAGTCAATCAATTAGTCAGTGCTGAGCGTAAAAAACATAATTCTGTAGTTTTCTAGTATAACCCTGTATGTCAATTTTTTTCAGTTTTGGGTTAACAGTGCCAAATATGTGAACTGTTTACGCTCTTTACATGTGTTATAATTTTTTTTTTAATAACGACGTAACTTAAATGTTTATTATAATAATTTTCAACATAATTCAATAATTGTCAACATACGTGTGGCTGGAAAAAAATTAAATATAATTTTGGATTATTCTTAAGTTTATAACCACTTATAATGACGTGTGTGTTTAATTCTGTCCACATGTGTGGTTGCATTGGTAACTTTTTTCTGAAAGAAAACGACGTATCTCGACATAAGTTGTTTTATCTACACACACTTTAAGTGTAATTTACATATTGTTTTGTCGTCTTTCTCTAGGAAATCTTCCTTTAAAGATATTTCATTCGAAATTCGAGTGCAAATTCTAGGAAATGTTATTTTTTCATTCAATTTTTGTCTTCCAATGCTTTTTTTTAATCTATATACATATGTATATATATAAAATTTATGAATATTTAAATGAGCCTAAAGGTATGTTAATCAGTTTTTACAATTCACAATTCAACACAGAGCGTCTGATCATTCGCAT